>PVKU01008286.1:0-56477 GCA_004027475.1 Anoura caudifer
CTGTTGTAAATAACACCACAATGAACATGGGAGCATGGACACCTTTTTCAGATAGTGATTTGGTTTCCTTTGGGTAAGTACTCACAAATGGGATTGTTGGGTTGTATGGTGGTTCTATTTTTAATTTTTTGAGGAGCCCTCACACTATTTTCTATAATGGCTGCTCCAAAATACAATCTCACCAACAGAGCACGAGGCTTTCCTTTTCTCCAAATCCTTGCCAACACTAGTTACCTCTTGTGATTTTAATAATAGTCAATATGATAGGTATGAGGTGATATCTTATTGTGGTTTTGGTTGACTATCTTTTCATGTATCTGTCAGCCATCTGCAGCTTCTTTGGAAAAATGTCTCATCAGATCCTCTGACCAAAGTTTAATCAGAATCAGATTTAGCTGGGTAGTCCTTCTTTCTTTCTTTTTTTTGGGGGGGGGGGGCGCTATTGAGTAATATGATATATATCATATATATTATATATATAATATTAGCCCTAGTCAGATTTATAATTTGCAAATATTTTCTCCCACTCTATAGGGTTGCCTTTTCATTTTGTTGCTGGTTTACTTTGTTGTACAAAAGATCTTGGGTTTGATGTAGTTCTACTCATTTATCTTGCTTGTGTGCTTTTGATTTTGATGTCCAGACCAAAAAAAGTTTTATTGCCAAGACTGATGTCAACAAACTTACTTCCTATGTTTTCTTCTAGAAATTTTATGGTTTCTGGCCTTATGTTCAATTCTTTAATCCATTTGAGTTGATTTTTGTGTATGGTATAAGATAGTGGTCTAGTTTTATTCTTTTGCATATGGCTATATGGTTTTATCAACACCATTTATATGAAAATACTGTCCTTCCCTCCTTGTATATTCTTGGATCCTTTGTTGAAAATTGATGATGGGGGATGACTCAGCACTAAGTCCTGGCATCTATTCTCTTAGTTTTCTCCCAAAAGCTTCCATCCCCAGTCTCTCCTCAGGTATCTCTAGCCCTCCTTGTCCCTGCCTTTGCCAGAGCCCTGGATTTCCAGGACTTATCTGAGATAGAAGACATACTATAAAGCATACCCATCTTTATTCTTTTTTGTCTGTAGGCCTGCTGCCACCTTCCACTGAGTCCCTATTCCATGGATCAAGGACACATGATAAGAAATTGTTCCTAGCTCCTCAAGAACTTCCGGCCAAGATGGAAGTGTAGGTGGACACACTACGCCTCCTCATGCAACCAAAATTAAGGGCAACAAAGATTTATAAATAAGAAAACGACTAGAACTGATAGAAAATTGAACTGTACGAAAGTCTGACAATCATTCATCCAGACCAGTAAGAGGGGCGGAGTTGCGGCAGGAAAAAGCGGAGGTTGGAGGACCCAGGAGCACAGGCAGAAGCTGGAAGACCCCAGTCACACAGGCGGCAGCTAGCGGACCCCGGCCATGGGGTGGCAACGGGCAGACACAGTGAGGCCACGCAAGGTGGCTGGCTGACCAGGTGGTCCCACATTCAGGCGCAGATAATCCAGGTGAAAATGAGGAGCGAGACAGACTTCACAACCCATGGCCTCAGTGCCAGGAAATAAAACCTAAAAACACTGATTGAAAACACTTGTGGGGGTTGAAGTGCCAGGAGAGACTCCCAGCCTCACAGGAGAGTTCATTGGAGAGACCTACAGGGTCCTAGAATGTACACAAGCTCACCCACATGGAAATCAGCACCAGAAGGGCCCAATTTGCTTGGGGGAAGTGGTGGAAGGGACTGGAATCCAAGAGAGAGCAGAGCAAGCACCATTGTTCCTTCTCAGATCCTGCCCCCACATACAGCATCACAACACAGCAACTGGGCTGCCCCACCCTGAGGAACACCTAAGGCTCCGCCCCTCACTACATAACAGCCGCAACCAGATAAAAAAATGGCTCAAATGGGAGAATAGATCAAAGCTCCAGAGCCAATTCATCTAAGCAACCAAGAGATAGCCAACCTATCAGATGCACAGTTCAAAGCACTGGTAATCAGGATGCTCACAGAATTGGTTGATTTTGGTCGCAAATTAGATGAACAAATGAAGGCTACACTAAGTGAAATGAAGGAAAACGCACAGGGAACCAATAGAGATGGGAGGAAAACTGGGACTCAAATCAATGGAGTGGACCAGAAGGAAGAAAGAAACAACCAAACGGAAAAGAATGAAGAAAAAAGAATTCAAAAAAATGAGGAGAGGCTTGGGAACCTCCAGGACATCTTGAAACATCCCAACATCCGAATTATAGGGGTACCAGAAGGGGAAGAGGAAGAGCAACAAGTGGAACTTATTTGAACAAATAATAAAGGAGAATTTCTCCAATCTGGCAAAGGAAATGGACTTCCAGGAAGTCCAGGAAGCTCAGAAAGTCCCAAAGAAGGTGGACCCAAGGAGGAACACACCAAGGCACATCAGAATTACATCAGCCAAGATTGAAATGAAGGAGAGAATCCTAGAAACAGCAAGAGATAAGGGGACAGTCATCTACAAAGGAGTTCCCATCAGACTGTCAGCTGATTTCTCAAAAGAGAACTCATAGGCAAGAAGGGGCTGGAAAGAAGTATTCCAAGTCATGAAAGTCAAGGACCTACATCCAAGATGGCTCTATCCAGAGAAGCTGTCATTTAGAATGAAAGGGAAAATAAAGTGCTTCTCAGATAAGGTCAAGTTCAAGGAGTTCATCATCATCAAGCCCTTATTATATGAAATGTTAAAGGGACTTATCCAAGAAAAAGAAGATAAAAAAATAGGACAGTAAAAAGACAGCAAACTCACAGATATTAACAACCACACCTAAAACAAAAGCAAAGTAAGCAAACAGCTAGAACAGGAACAGAAACACAGAAATGAAGATCACAGGGAGGGTTAGCAACAGGGGAGTGGGAGGAGGAGAGAGGGAGAAAAGGTACAGAGAATAAGTAGCATTGATAGTGGGTAGAAAATAGACAGGGGGAGGGCAAGAATAGTGTGGGAAATGCAGAAGCTAAAGAAGATATGACACATGGACATGAACTAAGCGGGGGGGAATGTGGGTGGGAGGAGGTGTGCAGGGTGGAGGGGAACGATGGGGAGAAATGGGACAACTGTAATAGCATAATCAATATATTTTTAAAAAGAAAATTGATTAGAAATGTGTGGGTTTATTTCTGTTCTCTATTCCGTTGGTCTCTGTGTCTTTTTAAATGCCAAACTCCATAGTGTTTTGATTACTATAATTTGGTAATATAATTTAAACTCAGGAAGTGTAATGCCTCCAGCTTTGTGGGGTTTTTTTTTTGTTTTTTTTTTTTCCAAGATTGCTTTGGCTATTCTGGATCTTTTGTGGTTTTGTTCACATTTTAAGATTGTTCTGTTTCTGTGGAAAATGTCATTGGAATTTTGATGGACATCTCTTGAATCTGTAGTGTGGACATTTTGAGTAGTAGGGACATTTTAGTGATATTAACTCCTCCAATCTATGGGCATTCATTTGCATCTTCTTCTTTCAATGTTTTATAATTTCAGCGTACAGGTCTTTACCTCCCTGGTTAAATTTATTCTTTGATATTTCTATTCATTCTGATGAAATTGTAAATGAATTTTTTCAATTTCTTTCTGAGAGTTCATTATTGTGCAGAAATCCAACACATTTTTATAAATTGATTTTGTATCCTGCAATATTTGCTGAATTTGTTTCTCCTAAAAATTTTTTGGAAGATTTTGAGAAGTATTGGTATTAATTTCCTTTAAATACTGGGTAGAATTCAGTGGTGAAACTGTCTGATTTTGGACTTCTGTTTTTTGGGAGAGTTTTGTTTATTGATTCAATCTATTTACTAGTAATTAGTCTGTTCAGATTTCTACCTCTTCATGATTTAGGTTCCATATTTCTAAGAATTTTTCCATTTCTTCTAGGTTGTCCAATCTGTTGCAATATGATTGTTCATAGTAGTCTTGTATGAACCTTTGTTTTTCCATAGTATCAGTGGTAAGTCTCCTCTTTCATTCCTTATTTTACTTATTTGGGTCTTCTCTCTTTTTGTCTAGGTGAGTCTAGCTAAACATTTGTCTACTTTGTTTATCTTTTAAAAGAACAACTCTTAGTTTCATCTCTTCTATTGTCTTTTTTAGTCTCTATTTATTACTGCTCTGCTCTTTATTATTTTCTTCCTGCAACTAACTTTGGGCTTAGTTTGTTATTCTTTTTCACAGATCTGGTGGCATAAACAGATTTTTTTTTTAAATCCATTCAGCCACTCTGTCTTTTGGATGGATTACTTAGTTCATTTACATTTAAAGTAGTTATTGATGATATAGACTTACTATTGGCATTTTGTTATTGTTTTCTGTTTTGTAATTCTTTGTTTCTTCTTCACTTGCTCTCTTCCTTGGTGACTTAATGATTTTCTGTGGTGGTGTGCTGAGATTCTTTCCCTTATCTTTTGCATATATATAACAGGTTTTTGCTTTGTGGGTACCATGAAGCTCATACAAAACACCTTATATTTGTAACAGTCTAGTTTAAGCTGATAACAACTTAATTTAGAATGCACACTACAACTGTACATTTTTAAACCTCCTCCATCTTTATGTTTTGATGTCACACTTTGCATTTTTTTCTCTCTTAGCAAATTTTGTAGTTTTTGTTGTTCTTTTAATACTTTTGTCTTTTAGTCTGCATGCTAGATTGATATGATTTAGCTGCCATAACATATTATTCTGAATTTATCTTCATCTTTTCCAGTGCAATTTATATTTTCATATGTTACTGTTACTAACTAGCACCTTTTGTTTTATCTTAAAGATTTTTTTAAAAACACCTTTTGTAAGGCCAGTTTACTGGTGATGAACTTCTTTAGTTTTGCTTGCCTGGAAAACTCTTTATCTGTCCTTAGTTCTAAGGGATGACTTTTCTGAATAGAGTATTTCTGGTTGGCAGGTATTTTTTCTTTTAGCACTTTGAATAGATAGTATTATTCCCTTCAGCCTGCCATGTTTCTGCTGAAAAATCTGCTGATTACCTTACAGGGGTTCCCTTGTAGGTAACAAGTTGTTTTTCTCTTTTTGCTTTAAAGATTCTCTTCTTGCCTTTAACTTTTGAAATTTATTTATAATCTGTGTTAGTACGTGTCTGTTTGGATTCAGCTTATATAGAGCATTCTGGGTCTCTTGGATCTCGAGGTCTGTTTTCGTTCCCTTCAATCAGGGAAGTTTTCAGCCATTGTTTCTTCAAGTAGCTTTCTGTCTCCTCTCTGCCCCCTTCCCCTATTTCTACGACCCCTGAATGCAAATGCTGGTCCACTGGATGTTGTTCCATAGGTACCTTAGTGTTTCTTTACTACTTTTAATTCTTTGTTTTCTTTACTCTCCTCTGGGTGAACAACCCTGCTCTGTCTCCGAGCGTGCTTACCCCTCTCCTTAGCTGTTCTGCCCCCGAAGCCCTCTGCTGAACTGCAGTTCGGTTACTTTATTCTTCAGCTCCATAATTTGTTTGGCACTTTTCTTATATTTTCTGTCTCTTTGTTGAAATTCTCACTCTGTTCATGTCATATTCTCCTGTGCTCTGTGAGCAATTATTTTGAATTTTTTTATCAAGTAAATCTCATCTTCATTCTGTTAAGTTCCGTTTCTTGAGTTTTAACTCTTTCATTGTTTAGAACACATTCCTTGCATGTTTCCTTTTCCTTGTCTCACTTGTGTGGTTTCTGTGAACTAACAAAAACATTCCACTCTCGCAGTCTTGAGGGAGTGGTCTCCTGTAGGGGATTAAACCTAATCATTCAGCAGTTCTGTGTCTTGGTTGTTTCTCTGGCCCTAATGAGAATCCAAACCACGTGCTTTGATGTTAGTAGCTCCCAGGAGTTGAGGGTGCGCCGAACCTTTCAGTGTCCCAAAGGCGAGGATGTCAGTCAGCACCTAGATGCAGGCTGATTGCAAGCTGGACCCTCGGCAGCAGCTATTGAAGTGCAAAAAGACCTTGTCCAGGGAGGGACTGGGAGAAGGGCATTTCTGCCTGCTCCCTGCTCACTGGAACAGTTAGGAACTGTTTCTTTGTTACTGTCCTGTGGGACTGGTGAAGGTAGCCCTGCTGTCTACCAGAACCAGGTGGTCAAGGGTTGTGTGCCCTGGGCAGCAGCAGCGAAAGCTCCTTCACAAAAGATGTTGGTGACCTGGAGCGGGAAGGCAGGGAAAGAGCAGAGAGACAGAGAGAACAAAGATGGCACCCACCAGCCTCCCCAGTCTCTGGAGAAGATTGCAGTTGGCCTTTAGATTTGTGTTATATTAGGAGCCAACTTTCAGTCTGAGGTTTAAGATAAGCAAAGAGGCCTCTTTCACAGACAGACTGAGTATGGGTGTTTCAGTCGGCCACTTCAATGCTGGGCCCTGGGGGGACAGCCACTATGAGTTGCTGCAAGCCCGTTTGTTGGCGCTAGCTTTGTAGGTCTTGTGTGCATAAGCCCCTCTCAGAGCTGGGCGTTTTGCGGTCCCATCCCTCAGGTAGAAGTCTTAACAGTTGGGATGATAGACTTTGTGCCTTACCATTCACTCCTCAGGGAAAAGCTAGGAGTTGTGAGTTCTCTCCAGATTGTTCTGTTGCTGTGTCAGGCATGGGGTTCATGGCAAGCTTGTGTCTTGTTCTCTCTCACCTGTTTTATTATTGTTTTTTTTTTTTTCTTGTTTGCCCAATGTGTAGGAGCCACTCAGCTGGTCTCTGGAAGGCCTTCAGAGGGACCTGTTTCCTATCTAGCTGTGGATGCATTGTGTCTGTGGGAGAAGGTAAGTTTGGGAGCCTCCTGTCTTGAACTGGAACCCTTACTAGTACTTTTTTTAAAAAACAGATTGTATTTATTTATTTTTAGAAAATGGGGAAGAGAGGAAGAAAGAGAGGGAGAGAAACATCAGTGTGCAAGAGAAACATTGATTGGTGGCCTCTCACACGCCCCCAGCTGAGGACCTGGCCCCCAACCCAGGCATGCGCTGTGACTGGGAATCGAACTGGTGACCTTTTGGTTCGCAGGCCGGCGTTCAATCTACTGAGCCACACCAGCCAGGGCCTTACTAGTACTTTTATGTTGTCAAATCCACTTGGAATATATTTTATTACAGGGTTATAAAGTAGGGATCTAACTAACTTTTCTTCTTGAAATGAATACAAGTTGGCATACAAATAATCCATTCTTTCCTCTTTGATTTGAAATACATCTTAAACACACAGATAACACACGCATGGACTCATTTCTGGGTGCTCTGTTCTGCCCCACCCATCTCTGTGTCTGTCCCTGGGTCTTTGTAACACCATGTTAATTACTGTAGTTCTATTATGAGGACAGATGGGCAGGGAAGTGTTAATTAACCCAAACACTAATTTGGGAAATATGAGAGTAATATGGACCTGTAGATAACTCAGTCATGAAAGGTATCATGAAAGGTTAAACTCAACTGTGGTTTATTGTGCTTAGTGGATGGAACACTGTGTATTTTGACGCCATGTGCTGGCGCTTTGCAGTTCCCAGAGAGACTGGCTCTGGAGACGTACAATGAGATTGTGCCTTGTAAAGTTCTCAGTAGTGGTAACAGACAGTTTTTAGCCTCATGTCTGTGTTATTGCCACACAGCACACACAGCGCCTGAACGTGTACTGTTCTCTCACACTGAAGGTACTGAATGCTCTTTTTTTTAGTAGGTTCCCTGCATTTTCTGGCTAAACAAGGAATTTTAAAGGGATAGTGAGGATAGGACAAGCACTTTTTTTTAAAAAACTGTAGAAAAGAAATAGCTGCAATGTTAAGGGTATCAGAAAATGAGGAATTTTGGTCCCTTCCTCACGAGACTCAATAGAAGAGCCCAAGATTTTCTTTTCTATCCTAGCTATGATATTAACAGTAATTAAAGATAAAAATTAAAATATCAGTGGCACGATGCAATTGTGGCGATAAATGATTTCCCTTGTTGAATGGTTGCAGTAAATGGCTTAAGCTAGTTTTCTCTCTGTCTACTCAGTAAGTGTAACTTGTTTCACAATTGTCCAAAGCACTGAGGCAAGAGGCAATGATTTCTCATTTTGCTGCAATTTCTTTGTTGCAGCAAATTGACACCTTACCAAAAACATGCTTGAACTTGTTTATAATTTGCTTTGGCTGTAAACTAAGGATGGTTGTAGTTTGAAAAGTTTATCAGGTTTTAATAAGCACGACAAGTGTGTCATGGTCAAGTCCCTGGGACTGTGTAGAGTTGTTTGTTTTTCTCTCCCGTGGCAGCGTCACCGGGCTCAAGTGGAAGCATCCAAAAATAGCCCGCTTTTGAAAGACAAAGACCTTCTACAGCTCAGGCTTTGCTGGAGTTTATAATCAAGTCCATGGATCCAAAAACTTGACTTAGTTCATGAAGGTTGCATTAAGCAAATGAGCTTTAAAAGTCAAATATACGTGAAAAATATAAAACATATTGGGCTGGTCAGTCGGTGCAGAATTATCAAAGGGGCCTAACTTCCATAGTCAGTAAAATAGTGCAGTATGCCGTTTGTTCTAAAATTATGTGGCAAAACTCTCCGAGGAGACAGCTACAGATTGTTTGCGTCCCCCTGAAATCCACAGGTTGAAATCTGACCCCCAGTGTGATGGAATTTGGAGGTGGGGCCTTTGGGAGGTGATTGGCTCACGAGGGCAGAGCCTCCATGGATGGGATGAGTGACCTTACAGGGGACCCAAAGAGCTGCCCTGTCCCTTCCACCATGGGAGGGAAAAGGCTGTCGGTGAACTAGGGAGTGGGCTCACTGTCCGACAGCCCCTTCATCTTGGACTTCTTAGCCTCCAGGACAGTGAGAAATAAATTTCTGTGGCTTATAAGCCACACAGTCTATGGTACATTTGTTCCAGCAGCCCAAACAAAGACAGGGACATTCCAGCAGCCTCAGGCTCTCCCATTTCAACTTCTTTTTCACATGCACCTTAAAAAGTCTTCATCCAACAAACATAAGGTGTGACAGACACTAGGGACACAGACACAGCAGGAGAAAACAAGAGTCCTTGCCCTCATGTGAGGCTTACATTGTAGTGAGGAAAGACAAAGAATAAAATAATAAACCAGTAAAGGCATAGTATACAAAATACTAAAAAGTGCGGTAGAGGAAAAGAACACAAGGTAAGGGAGAGAGCATATGCCAGCCTGGTGGCTGGTGGTGAGGCCTGTTTTCTTTAGAGCGGACGAGGCGGGGCCCACCAGTAAGAAAATGTTTTGTAAAGATCTGGAGGAGCTGAGGGGTGAGCCACGCAGGTATCCTGAGGAAAGCATCGCAGGCAGAAAGGGCAAGATGTGCACAGGTCGTGCCAGCCAATTCGGGAACACGGGCGGTGTGGATGAAGGTCAGGGGAAGAGGGCCAGGAGGCGAGGTGAGACTGAGAGGCAGGGGGTGGGAAGGGGCCACACAATGTGGAGCCCTGTAGGCCTTGTGGGGACGCTGGCTTTAGCCTGGGTGAGGAGGGAAACCCAGGGTGGATTTCCAGGGGAGGTGTGACTTTTATCTCTGGCTTTAATGGGCTCCCTCTGCTCCCTAGTGAGAATAGATTCTAAGAAGTCAAGGTGGGGGACACAGAGGTCTAATCAGGAGGATGTTACAATGATCCAGGAAGATGAGGGAAGTGGGGAGAAGTAGTTAGTTTCTCGGTATAATTTGAAGGTACAGCCAACAGCATGTGTTCATGGCCTGCCTGTGGGATATGGGAGAAAAAGGAATGCCTTTGGCCCAGGAAGCCAGAAGCACGCGGTTGGGCCAGCAAAGAGCAGCCACCAAGCTCATCTCACTGTTCTGGCAGTGACTCTGGGTCACTCCCCTCTTACTTGAGGCTACACCATTCTGATGGTTCTATTTTTTAAAACTGATAAACTAAAAAGAGCAGTTTTAGGTCAGCAGAAAATTGAGCATAAAGACAGATTTCCCTTATACCTTCCCCACTCCATGCACAACCTCACCCATTATCAATAGTTTTCATCAAGATGGAATACTCGTTACAACTGATGAACCTACACCGACACGTCATAATCACCCAAAGCCCCTCGCTGACATTAGGGCTCACTCCTGGTGCGGTGCTTTCCGTGGGTCCTGTCCAATGTACGGTGGCACGTCTCCACCGTCAGCGTCACCCAGAGTAGCGTCACTGCCCCCAAACCCTCTGTGCACCCCTTATTTATCCCCCAGCTCCTGGCAACCACTGATATTTTACTGTCCCCGCAGTTCTGCCTTTTCCAGAATGTCATATAGTTGGAATTGCACAGGACGTAGCTTTTTCATATTGGCTTCTTTCATTTAGTGACATGCATTTGAGCTTCCTCCATGTCTTCTCACAGCTTGACAGCTCATTTCCTTTTAGTTCGGGAAAATGTTCTGTAGTCTGGATGTCCCTTAATATATTTATCCATTTGCCTACGGAGGGTTATCTTGGTTGCTTCTTCTAAGTTTTGGTTATTATGAATAAAGCTGCTATAAACCTCCACGTGCAGGTATTTGGGTGAACACACACAAGTTTTTGACTCCCTTCGGTTAATACCACAGATTATAACAGTGTGTTTAGTTTTGTAAGAAGCTCCAAACTGCCTTTCAGTGTGGCTGTGCATTCCTACTAACAATGAAAGAGAGTTCACATTGCTTTATATCCTAGTCAGCATTTGGTGTTGTCAGTATTTTGGATTTTGGTCTTTCCAACAGGTGTGTAATGGTATCTCATCATTGTTTTAACTGATTCATTTTCAGTGGCTGCTAAGAGTTCCTTTTCAAAAATAAATCAGCCTTTTCAAAGACCTCATCTTCCTGGAACACTAAGGCCTTTGAAACTTCCTCTCAGTTTTCAGAAACATTCTCTTGGGTCTCAGATCAGACAAAACAACAAATAGGACCCTGTACTGTGCATTATTAGTGGACAAAGTCATCTGAGAACCAGAGTCTGTCTTCATAAGCTTCAGCCCACTTGTCTCTATCCATCCTCTGCCATTTGTCTCTGAATGGCCCTGTGACTCTCCTGCATCCTGCTAGTTTCTACATAAGAATATTCCCTTTGGCACGACTTGCTGTTTCCACCCTATGCTTGGTCTACTAGGGTGCATGAAGATCTTAACCATCATATTTAGACAAATAAGTCTCAGAATTGCATCTCTATTCCTAACCTTGTACCTAGATTCTACCCATGTATTTCTAGATACCTGGAGAACACCACATCCTGAACATCTGACAATCTTTTCTTTTGCTGTCCCTCAAATTCTGTGTGTCTCTCTCATGTCATCTCTTTCTGAGGACTGCAGGTGCTAGCCTTGAGTGAGTGCTCCTCTTTCCTCACACCCCCCCTTGAACCCATCAGCTGGCTGGTCTTCCCTCAAGGTATCCGACTGACAGGGCAGTTCTCCACTCCTCTGCTGCCAGCCCCTCATCCTGAGAGGTCTCTCTCACCCAGAACCCTGCGATGGCTTCCTAACTGGTCTCTCACCTCCACTTTTGCCCCTTTATGACATGCCCACGCCCCAGAGAAGCCAGAGTGAAGAAGCTAGAGTGATCTTTTCCCCCCAGCCTTATTCAGTTATAATTGACATATAGTATTGTGTAAGTTCAAGATGAAAAACATGTTGATTCAATACACTTACCTGTTGCAAATATGTGATATTTCCAACCAGGTGCTATTGTTTAACATTCTCTAATGGTGCCCCATCACTATCCCTGTAAAGTCCAAACTTCTCACCACAGCCCAAGGCCCCTACGTGAGCTGACCTCTGCCAACCTTCCCACACTAATCTCCAAACTTGTCTCTCTCGTTTCCAACTTTCAAACATGTAAAGCTATTTCCCTCCTCAGGGCCTTCCCACTTGCAGTCCCTCTGTCTAGAATGCTTCCCTCTGCCTCCAAATGCTCCCTTCACGAGATTATTCTCCACACTCAGGTCTTGGGTTTTCCCTGACCTCCTGAGGGAATGTGTTCTCCACTTCCCCTACGCATCCCGTTCACTCTCTATCCCATTCCCTATTTTATTTTCTTTATAGCACTTACGAATTGTGTCAGAAATGGTCTTTGCTCACATCTTTGCGGCCTGCCTCTCTCCAGCAGAACATAAGTTCCCTGAGGACAGGAACCTGGTCTTATTCCCCACTGGAGTCTGGAGCTCTGAGCGATGTCTGGCACGCAATGGAAGCTCAAAAAGTATCTGTGCTGTAAATAAGTGCATCTGAAACTCACCCTCCCCCCTAAATAACTCATTGTCCTGTCCTGTTCCTTCCATCTGATTCCCAATGATTTTCCCTCTCAAGTTCCATTTCTCAATCCTCTAAATAAAATTGTTAGTTACTTTTGTTTCCTCCCTTTTTTGCATCCCAAATCCAGTCCAACCCTCACATCAAATCCTGCGGGTCTTTCTTTCCTGTGCTTTTTCAGACTCTTCTTCCCCATTTATGGCCCAGACCATTGATCTATTTCACAGCTGTGGTCCTTCTATATTCTCCCAACATTCTAGGAGTATGGCCAGACTTTGTATCTAAACAGTTGTTTACATATTTTACGCCCCGCTAGGGTACATTCTGTTTAGGAACTGGCAAGCACAGAAATACCACTCTGTACAACTGATGTAAAGTAAAAGCATCAAGAAGTGAATGTGATTAGCTCTTAGGGTAACTAATCAGCAGTGAGGTCTTATGTATTTGTTTTGCTGTTGAAACCTGTAACCTTGAATTTCATCCAGAAACCACCAATTTAAATGTAAAGTAGTTGAAGACGTGTCCTTGGTAATCTGGTGGTATTTAATTTTGAAATGATAATTACATGGGTCCATATTAAGTCTTTAAAGAAGAATTTTAGGAAGGGGGGTCTGGTTCCTCTGTCTAGCGTCATGTGGCGGCTCATTGCTTTGACTCTACTGGGCAGGTCATGTGATTGCGGTGGCGATGTTCTTTGACTGGGAGGAGGAGACATCAGGTGTTGTTAGTGTGCTACACATGTCCTTTGAAACTGGCATTTCTTTTTTAGCTTTTTCTGACTGCCTTATTTCACTTAGCATAACATTCTCAAAGCTAAGAACCATGTAATTTTACGCTAATGTGGAATATAAAGCTGAAACTTACAGACACAGACAACAGCAGGGCAGTTACCAGAGGGAGGGGGTCGTAAGGGGTCAAGGGGTCAGACAGGGTGATGGAAGACGGTTTAACAGTGGGCAGTGGACACATGATGCACGTGGAAATGTGCACTTGAAACCTACGTCATCTTATTATCCAATGTCGTCCCAATAAATTTAATTAATAATTAATTAATAAATTTTTAAAAAGGAAATGGGGAGTTTCCTTTTTACAGACTCTTTGCTCACCAAGGGAACTGTAATTTGGTCTCCCGTGATCCTTCCTTGTGTGAAAATCTGCTGCCCATACCTGCATGGTACCAAGTTTTGATATAGGCATATTTCCCAAGAAAAATGAAGTTGTTGACATTATCATTAATACATCAGGCTCTTACAAAGTTGGTTAGTGTGAAAGGATCTCCCAAATTAGTTTAAGCTTGAACAAAGTGATAAATTTGAGATGCTGGATGCTCAGTGTTCATCTGGTCCAGACAGGCGCTGAGATGGCTGTGATGGGTTGGCTGTTCCTTTGGCCGCCACAGTGACTCATGCTCCCTGATGCTTGAATCCTGGGGTGGTTGTGCCCCCCACTGCCTCTGAGCTGAGCCACATGTCTGACCTTGGCCAATAGAACATCAGCAAACAAAACCTGAGTGGAGGTTTGCTTCACACTTACGCTTTGGAACTTGTCCACGTGGAACATTCCTTTTTAGAATCCAGCTTCTGAGCTGCACAGAAGCACAAGCAGTTATGTGGAGAGGTCTACACAGAAAAGAACACAGGACCCAGGGTACAACCCCAGCTGAACTCACAGCCATCAGCTGCCACCAACTCAGTCACAATGAGCAAGGTCACTCGGAATTTCCCTTTATCCCAGCATCCCAGCCCCAACAGAGTTTTCCCCTCTCAAAATACCTTTAGCAATTATACTCTAATTTCAGTTGCATATAGTCCCTTACATACAAATAACAATAGACATAACAAATTTTTATGCAGTATTTGCAATGCACCAAGTACACAGATAACTGATTGCTATTGTGTGATTGCAACTCTGTGGTAGTACATCAAAGGGTTTCATTCCCCCCCCACCCCCCACCGATTGCTGGCTTATGTCATAATCTGTCAAATCTTCCTTTCCTATCCTTTGACAAATTCTTGGCTACAGTAACTCATTCAGCAAATATTTATTGAGTTACTGCTGCATGTTAAACCCCGGTAATACAGTGGTGAACAAAATAAGCAACAAATCTTGCTCTCATTGAGCCTATGATTTAGTGCAAAATAGATAACTGTATCAGCTTAGTTGTAGGGTGGTAACAACCTAAAAAGGCAATGATATTAGATGGCGTTTATAGGCGGGCCACTGCTATGCTCCATGTCTCCTTCAAGGTCAAGGAGAACTCCCTCCTGAGGGCATGCTGGCCTCCAGGCCACGGAGGGAAAGAAAGACAGCGGAGCCCTGCCCTGACTCTCACCGCTGCTGTCAGGAGGAGCATGCATGCATCAGCCCTGTTCATAGGTCATTGGCCAAAGCAAGTCACATGAACAATCCTAACTGAGCAGAGAAGGAAAAATTGGGAACGTTAATATATTATACCTCAATTAGCAAACTATGCTAGATGTAGATAAGGGCTAAGTTAAAAAAAATAACGAAGAAAATGGGGCAGGGGGTGCTGGGAACCTGGAGGAGGAGTTAAATTTTAAATGCCTTTTTCCAGGGGTGAAATTATTTAACAGGTGGCATTTCAGCAAAGATCTGAAGGGGATAAGGGGACTATCTGGGTAAAGAGACTTTCAAGAAAAGGGAAAGCAAGTGCGAAGGCCCTGAGGCAGAAGCATGCATAATGATTTGAAGAACAGCAAAGAGGCCAGCTGAGGATGAAACGCATGAGTGTATGGGGTAGTTACAGGAAGTAAGACTGGAGAGAAAATGCAGGGTGGGTGGGTGGGTACAGACCGTGTATACAGTAGTATCGGCCAGTGTAAAGATGTCACTTTTGAGTCTGAATGAGAAGGGCAACCACTGGAGGGTTCTGAAGAGGAGGCTGGCATGATCTGAACTGCATTTTAATAGTGTCATTCTGTCTGCTGTGTTAAAAACAGGCTTTAGTGGTGCAAGGTTGGGAGGCAGGGTACAAGAGCAGAAGCTTTCTGCAACAGTCCAAGCAAAAAAGAATGGTGGCTTGTACCAAATGGAAGCCAGGTGGTGGTGTGAAGTGGCTGGATTTTGGATATATTTTGAAGGTAGAACTGATGGGCTCCTTTGATGGTTTGATTGTGGTATGCAAGGACAGAGACAGTACTGAGGGTGACTTTAAGATTCCCTGACTTACAGTATTATATCAATTTAGTCTAAAGCTTCAATTTCAAACTCAATGTCAACCTCATCTCCCTATCTCCCCATCCCACTCACTGAACCAGTGCAGGCTCGAATTAAGATTCTGACTACTTGGATTGGGCTGACGAAAGTGCTTGGGATGATGCTCTAATGTGCTAGGCAAGGAGGCAGGAGGAGGGGGAAAGTTTGTAACTGGAAGATTTTTCAGTCCTGCTTTGACTGGTTGTCACTGTTTTCCTATCACTAAACCGCCACTGACCCTGTCAGTGCAGTGGGTTCTCAGATGCTCTTCTCTTAGGGAGTGTGTGGACCAGTCCTTGGGAGTGTGCTGAGGGGCCCCTTCTGCCCAGTGCCCTGGTGTGCGTGTGGAACACTAGATCCTGTGGGCAGCCATCCTCACGAGGTCACCTGGGGCTGACTGAAGCAGGGCTGCGTCCCCTGGGCCCCCCACAGGTGCAAATGCAGGCTGCCCCACCGCCAGCGCACCCCTTCTGCAGAGCCCCTCCTCCTTGTTCAGAATGTCATGCTGGTACAGCCCCACACCTGCCGTCTAAGGAGGTGCCTCATTCTGGCCAGTGCCCACTGACGCCGAAAGGGCTCTCCTGGTGCCTTTCTCATTTGGTTTCAGGGAGGGGAGACCCACACCACTGCCATGCCCAGCATGAGGAGGGGTGCTGTCTGAATACTGCACTTCTACAAAGATGGACAAGCCAAGAGAGCCTGTCTGCTCCTCCTCTTTTCCCTCTCATTCTGTCACACAGAGGAAGGGGGTGGGGTGGTAGATCGCACAGCAGAGCTGAACTAGAAGCAGCAACACTAGACTGTGTTAGGTCCAGACGGCAGGAACTGCTTGCAGGAGGAAGGGTAATGATCTGCTTGGCTTGCTGTCCCTGGAGACTATGGACTCCCTGCTTGTCAGTCTAGCCTTGTCTTAGGCTCAGGAACGTGTAAGTCCTACTCAAAGACTTGTCTTTGGGTCCCTGCCCTGCCATTTACTAGTGTATGACCCTCGGCCTTAACCTCTGGGTTTCACTTCCTCATCTGTGTAGCAGGGATGTAACATGAACTCTACCAAGAACCCTCTACCCGCCTTTGCGGACAGCCCATCCTGTCCAGTGTTTTGAGTTACACCACCTGAAGGGATTCCACCCATTTGCAAATGACTGGTTCTGCCTCCTAAATACCCACATTCTGGTTTTAACACCTTTTTTCCTTAAAAATTCTGAACCAGGTTGTTTGCATTTGGCATTCTCTCCCCTCCCCTTCTGCCAACGTCCACCCCCTCCCCACAGCGGCCTCAGTGCCATCCAGGTTCCAGACCTCAACTCATCAGCTCAGGAATCTGCCCCAGGTCCCACATGCACCTGCTTATAAATGATAAAACTCCTCTGTAGCCAAACCAAAGCTGTCCCCACGAGGTTTGGCTCTGTGTTAGGAGAGAGACAGAACCCTTTATCCTCAAAGTATTCTATCACACCACCTAAGGTTTTTACCTAATCTTCTGCTTCAAATTTCACCAGTCAAGATTCATTTTGGTCACCCAATACCCTCTTTTTAAATTTTTGTAGTATGGAAGCTCTAGTCAGTTGAATCTTAATATGTAACTTTATCATCTCTGGTCGTGTTTGGACTAGGTGTTACATTCACTGAGGACAACTGGGGGAAACACGCCTAACCCCAGGTTAAGAGAATAATTCAATGCACAAAATTTCCCTTATTCGAGCATGTGAAGATTATAATGGATTACAAATGGGTATTATATTGAACCACAATTCAACATACCACTACTGAGCCTCCATCTTAATCCATAACAGGGCTACACATGTGAGATCTGATTGCTGCCTCTGAAAAGCTCAACACTTGGTTGCAGTGATTTTTAACTTGTAAGCTGAGGTCCCAGAAACCCACTTCTGGGAATGTGCTAAAAGCCAGCCTATTCAAAAAAATTTGGATTGTTTGGGAGCTTGAATATCTTAAATGTAGTTCTATTTTTTTTTTTTTTTTTTTGCCTATTCCCAGTAGATTTGTGTACCATCTTCTGCAGAAAGGTAGTATGATCAGTCGATATGGAGTCAAGGATTGGCAAATAAGCAAACTGCTATAATGATTATAATCCCCACTACTTATTATTTACTGCGGATCAGAAAATTCATGCAGAATATTTAGAATTCTTGCAATAAGCCATTTACAGGTGGGGCAAACAAGTATTAAGGATCCATATCTAGTGAGGGGCACCTGTGTCAGAGGGTCCACTGAGCCCTCAGAAACTTCTACTATGTTAACTTCAGGCTCTGACCTCTTGCAAGAAAACACTATGTATTTCAACTAGGATTTTGGAACTCTGCCACATAGGAAAAGAAGGTACCAGCTTTATTGAAATTATAAAAATGAATAAAGAAGCGTGACTAAGTAAGTAAGACTGCATAGGAAATGTAGTAAATAAAAAGAAACACCATTTTCTTTGTTTTTCCAGAACAGTGTGATTTTGACATGGCATTTTTCCCCTATTACATTTTAACACAATTACAGGCATATTTCGACAAAATGTTTTCATTTAATTCTACAAGACAGTTGGAACTTGCTCACATTTGCTTTTTTACTGAAAATATGTGCTTAGAATTAGTTGATTTAATATGTAACATCATATTAGTCAATTGACCTAATGTGTAATATCGGTTAGTACTAACAAGAAAAAGAACTGCAATTGACAGGGAAGAAAATATAATTGTATAATGTAACCATGTGTTGATAGAATGAGTTAGCATTATTTGGTAGAGATGTTTAGCAGCAACTCTGATTCGGAACATAGTGAAAAAAGTACTTGTACTTTCAGTCTTACATTCAGATCAAGATATCTTCACAGATAAAGCATTTTTTTCATGCTTAGAAAATAGTTGTAATTTATATACCCTAATATGAAAAACACTAATACATGTAATATATTTTTCTTCAATTAAATTGATACTTAATTTTGCAAACTGTGCTGGTACAAATGGTGTGGGGTGCATGTGTCTCCCAGCTCCGTAAGGGCCGTTCTGAGTCGCACATTCAGGGACTCATGAGGAAGAGGTGGGCAGAAAGGAGCAAACATCCACTGATCACCTAGTGTGTGTGCAGTGCTTTGTATTTAACATCCTGTCGGTATGTAGAGCAGTGCTAAGATCTTGTGAATGAAGATGAGTAACATTTTCAATCCCATTGTACATATAAAGTACTTAAGTAAATTGCCCAAATTCATACTGGGAGCCAGCATTCAGAGGTGAGACCAGGCCTTTTTGTACCTGTGCAAAGTCGTCTCCTCTTTGGAGGTGTGAGTGACACTGACTGTTCCCTGGGCTCAGCCCCACTGTGCCTTACTGGTGTTCAGAGCCAGGGTATCAGGGACGGTCAAGCCAGTGCACCTCAGGCTGCCGTGTTCTGACTGGGTACTTACAGGCAGTACTTTTACCTCTAGTCTTCAGATACGGAATCTCTGCTAGGGGAAACTTACACCACAGGGTGTCGAAAGGCCTTAGGACTTAGGACTCTAAACATTATAAAAATGATATCTATAATTATAATGGAAAGATTCTGAGACACTGGTACTTGACACGCTATAGGAACTAAAGCTGACCTTTACTCACAGGGTACTTTTTTTTTTTTCCTAATTGCCCTCTATTTTTGCTGATTGCAATCAAGAATCTTTCTTCTGAGGAATTAAGCGACAGAAAATGTTTTCTATCCACTATTATTGAGTATAAATGGGAGTCCAGAACAATCAGAGTTTATTTCATTTAACTTTCATGACCTGGTGAGATAGGTATAATTATTCCCTTTTTACAGCAGAAGAATGAGGAGCTAAATCACTAAGTGCACTGGCCAGCACGCTGCCCGGTACCTGGCGGACAGTCAATAAACATGTACTCAATTTATAAGTAAAATAAGTGATAGAGTAAGAATATTAAAACAAGATTTTACAACCTCAAACCTAGCGTTCTTTCTGCTTTAAGGTTCATCTCGGAAGGGACTTGGATGAGCTTGAAAGATCAGTGGTATACTGTGCTATTTATTCAACAATTCAAAGTTTGATTTTGAAAGAGGAATATGTTGGTTTCATTAGCTTTTATCTTTTTGCTTAGTATGCAACTCTATCCTTAATCACCTTTTTAATAAGATATAATTGATGTATAACATTATATTAGTTTTAGGTATAACAACATAATGATGTGACATATGTATTGTATATTTTGCAAATGATTAATAAGTTTAGTTAATGTCCATCACTACAGTTATGCCTATTTTTTTGTGATGAGAACTTTTAAGATCTACTCTTAGAAACTTTCAAATATGCAACATGGCATTATTAGCTATAGTCACACGTGTGCACTGCATCTCTAAGACTTATTTACCTTACCACTGACGTTTCAGCCTTTTGACCCCCGTCACCCATTTTGCCCAACCCCTCCCCGACCTCTGGCAACCACCAGTTTCTTCTCAGATCTACGGGTTCAACTTCTTTATATTCCACATATACAGGGTGGGCAAAGGTAGGTTTACTGTTGTTCTTACGGAAAATAATAATAATACAAGAATAAACTGTTTCACATACAACTGTAAACCTACTTTTGTCCACCCCTGAAAGTGAAATCATACAATATCTGTGTTTTTCTGTTTGACTTATTTTGCTCTGCATAATGCCCTCTAGGTCTGTCAATCTTGCTGCAATAGCAGGATTTACTTCTTTCTCGTGGATAAAGAATATCCCTGTGTGTATGTTTTGTCCACACACCCATCTGTTGAGCACTGTCTTGGCTGCTGGAAATAAATAATGTTGCAATAATCATGAGGCTGCAGATACCTTTTTGAAATAATCATTTCATTTCTTTCAGATTAATACCCAGAAGTCAGATTGCTGGATCATACAGCAATTGTTTTTTAATTGAGATACATTTCACATGTGACATTGTATATATCTGAAGTGCATAGATTCATTAAATACATTTAAATTTTAATGTGATTGCCACTGCAGCATTAGCTAATGCCTTTATCACATCACATGATTATCATTTGTTCTAGTGTTAGGAACAATTAAGATCTAGTCTCTCAACAAGGTTATTGTTCAGAATAGGGTTTTGTTGTCCGTAAACACTGGATTGTTTATTAGGTCTCTAGGACTAACTTGTTGCAAGTATGTACTCTTAAATAAACATCTCTTCCATCCCCTCCCACTCACCACTGGTAACCACCATCTTACTTTATGCTTTTACAAGTTTGGTATGAGTTCTATTTTTAATTTTTTTTTAAGAAACTCAATACTATTTTCCATACTGACTCTACCAATTTGTTCACTCCAACAGTGCACAAGAGCTCCTCTTCTCCACATCCTTGCCAACACTTGTTAGTTCCTGTCTTTTAGATAACAGTCAGCCTAACAGGTGTGAAGTGGTATCTCATGGTTTTGTTAAGTATATTGTACTGATTATGCTATTACAGTGGCTCCATTTTTTTTCTCCCCTTTATACCCCTCTTCCCTGCACTGTCCCCCACCACCCTCCAGCATCTCCTCCCCACCTTAGTTCATGTCCACGGGTTGTACATATAAGTTCTTTGGCTTCTACATATCCTGTATTATTCTTTACCTCCCCCTATTTTGTACCTACCGTTTATGCTTCTTATTCCCTGTACCTTCCCCCCATTATCCCCCTCCCCCTCCCTGATAGCCCTCCATGTGATCTCCATTTCTGTGATTCTGTTCCTGTTGTAATTGGTTGCGTAGTTTGCTTTTGTTTTTGTTTTAGGTATGGTTGTTAATAATTGTGAGTTTGCTGTCATTTTACTATACGTGTTTTTTTATCTTCTTTTTCTTAGATAAATCCCTTTAACATTTCATATAATAAGGGCTTGGTGATGATGAACTCCTTTAACTTGACCTTACCTGGAAAGCACTTTATCTGCCCTTCCATTCTAAATGAAAGCTTTGCTAAACAGAGTAATCTTGGATATAGATCCTTGCCTTTCATGACTTGGAATACTTCTTTCCAGCCCCTTCTTGCCTATGAGTTCTCTTTTGAGAAATCAGCTGACAGTCTGATGGGAACTCCTTTGTAGGTGACTGTCCCCTTATCTCTTGCTGTTTCTAGGATTCTCTCCTTCATTTCAATCTTGGCTGATGTAATTCTGATGTGCCTTGGTGTGTTCCTCCTTGGGTCCACCTTCTTTGGGACTTTCTGAGCTTCCTGGACTTCCTGGAAGTCTATTTCCTTTGCCAGATTGGGGAAGTTTTCCTTCATTGTTTGCTCAAATAAGTTTTCAGTATCTTGCTCTTCCTCATCTCCTTCTGGCACCCCTATGATTTGAATGTTGGAACATTTAAAGTTGTCCCAGAAGTTCCTAAGCCTCTCCTCATTTTTTTGCATTCTTGTTTCTTCATTCTGTTCCTGTTGGATGCTTATTTCTTCCTTTAGTTCCAAATCGTTGATTTGGGTCCCAGTTTCCTTCCTTTCACTGTTGGTTCCTTGTATGTTTTGCTTTATTTCACTTTGTGTAGCCTTCACTTCTTCCTTCATTTTGCAACTGAGCTCAACCAATTCTGTGAGCATCCTGATTACCAGTGTTTTGAACTCTGCATGAGATAGATGTTCATGTCCTTGTCACTTAGTTCTTTTTCTGGAATTTTGATATGTTCTTTTATTTGAACCATATTTCTTTGTCTCAATGCACCTGTTACATGGTAAAGAGTGGAGCCTCAGGTATTCACCAGGGCCAGGTAACCCTCTTTGCTGCGTTGTGGCAAAAAAAAATTATATACCTTGGACAAGGGTTTAATCTCCAAAATATATATATATAATATATATAATATATATATTATATATATATATTATATATATATTATATATATATTATATATATATAATTATAATTATATATATATATAATATATATATGGAACTCACATGATTCCACACCAGGGTTTAATCTCCAAAATATATATATATAATATATTATATAATATATATATGGAACTCACATGATTCCACACCAGGAAGACAAACAACCCAATTAAAAAATGGGCAAAGGACCTGAACAGACACTTCTCCAAGGAGGACATACATAGGGCCTAGAGACATAGGAAAAGATGCTCAGCACTACTAGCCATCAGAGAGATTCAAATTAAAACCACAATGAGATGCCACTTCACACCAGTCAGAATGGCTATCATAAAAAAATCAACAAACAACAAGTGCTGGTGAGGCTGTGGAGAAAAGGAAACCCCAGTACACTATTAGTGGGAATGCAGACTGGTGCAGCCACTGTGGAAAACAGGATGGAATTTCCTAAAAAAACTAAAGATGGATCAGCCTTTTGACCCAGCAATTCCACTCCTAGGATTACACCCTAAGAATCCTGAAACACCAATCCAAAAGAACCTATGCCACCCCAACGTAATTTCCAATAGCCAAGTGCTGGAAACAGCCTAAGTGCCCATCAGTAAATGAGTGGATCAAAAACTATAGTACATTTACACAATGAAATACCACGCAGCAGAAAGAAAAAAGGAGCTCCTACCCTTTGAGACAGTGTGGAAGGATCTGTAGAACATTATGCTGAGTGAAATAAGCCAGGAGTTGAAAGACAAATACCATGTGATCTCACCTATGAGTGGATCCTAATCAACAAAACAAACAAGCAAGCAAAATTAAACCAGAGACATGGAAATAAAGAACAAACTGACAGTAACCAGAGGGGAGGAGGAAGAGGGATAATGGGGGGAAAAGGGAAGGGTTGTCAAGGAACATGTACGAAGGACCCATGGATAAAGACAATGGCGGGGAACGTGGAGGACTGAATGTGGGATGTAGGGGTGGGTAGGGCAGGGGAGAATAATGGGGAAAATGAGAACAACTGTAATTAAACAATAAAAGAAGTGTAACAAAAAAGAGAAAGTAAAAGAAAGTATCTCTGACTATTCACATTTCATATTGTTGGACAAGAGATCTCTCGGAGTAAGTTTAATCTCTAAGATAAACGGGACTGGGCTTCTGTATTTTTGCCCGCTGGTCCAGACAACTGCCACCCAGGTTCTACGACTCAGATTCTGGTTCTTCTGTCTGAGTGAGTAACAGAGCTCTTAGGTGAGCAGAGCGTTCGGTTTTCTTCTTTTTCTTCTCAAGGTAATGTATGAATCCATTAGATATCTATTCTATGCCATGCTCTCAGGATTTCTGGGCAAAAACATTTAAAGGTATGTTTACTCTGAGACACTACCATAAAAAAAAAAAAAAGCAAGTGTACATTTAAAGAAAAAAGTTTATTTAGGCCATTGACTAGGATTGTAATAAATAATGCAATATACTAATGTAATAACAGATGTTTTCATGCATTTATCATATTTATAAATTTACAAAAAAAACCTGGCTTACAGGGCTGTTGGGACAAATTTAGAAGAAGGTATTTGGCAATGCAGTGAAGGTTAACAGTGTTAAGACTATCAAACTGATTCTCTTTCCTATCTTTTTAAAAAATACAGTCTCTATATATCTGAATAAATGGCAATGTTCCTTTATTAGTTTCTACTTTTTATAATCATGCCAGAGCTAAGCCAAATGTCAAATGATCCAAGTGGATAAATTGTCATTTATCAACATTTCTAATGGTGTTTCCCTGTTTCAGTTTTTAAACTCCCCTGCGTTTCGATGTGGAGGCAGATATATTGCAAGCCAGAATCATTTAAACAATAAAATATGCCTAAATGAAATAAAACCCCCAAATAGAAGTTTATAAATAGTAACTGATACTCAATATACAAATGCTATAATATTAACCAATGTTTATGATTTGATAAATGACCAATTATCTGACTGTAAAAGTGGTGGACTTTGATTAAAGCTTAATTTTGCTAGTAAATTTCACATAGAGTTAAAATAGGGTAACCTTTAACATAAATAATTTAAACATATCTTAAACACTGAAAATGTGTCCTTATGTTATTTACAATTAGTCAGTGATACCAGTGTATAGCCAATTGCCAGTCTCGAATCCCTCTTTCAACATCTGCTATTATAATCTTCCTTAAACACTTATGCAAATCAGTTAAGTGAAGGAGAGCGATCTGTGGTCCACAGCAACTCGATGTATGGCCATTTGGTTTGAAGACAGCGTTTAATAGGCGTGTCATCTGTTTGTAGCATTGGATCTTCAAAACCCATAATAACTGCGGTACCTTCCACATACATTACCTGTTTAACAAAATAAAGCCACCAAGGTAAATCAATATTCTCAACAAAATTTTATGAGGGATACAAAATTTTTCATAGGCTAGCAAATAATTGTTCATATGAAACTTTATATCTAATTTTATTATGATAAGAATTATAAGCAAGAATATCTGTAAATAATGTGAACATAAATTTGGAAACAAGATGAAGAAACAAATTTTAACTGCCAGGGGACCAGTTGATTATTAGATGATGAGTTTATCACAAAAAAAGCATTAAAAGATCTGAAAACACATGGTTTCTGATAAAAGAAGAATCGTTCTTCAAATAACATACACGACTTGGAAGAAATTATTTATATAATTCCTACTGTTTTAATATTGATCACACATGATCCCCCTTCCTCATGAAATGAAAAGCTACAATAGAAGTATAGCTATATAGTCTAAAAACTTAATTTTCTCTTTTCAATTTAAGCAATGATTTTCCAGACTTGAAAGTAATTTGGATATTTAACAATGAAATTTGCTATTTGTTGTATTAAATATTTTTGAAATGCTGTTCATGACTGTACTTTATACCGCATGAGAAATAATGGAGAAAAAAATTTTAAAGGATGTCAGGACAAACAAACATCAGACAGAAAGGTTGATGTATGAAACTAACCCAGTCCTCTGTATGTAGTGGCAATGACCACACCAAATACAAACTAGCAGGTGGGTTTCAGAAAAAAATGTTTATTCTGATTAATTCATAATAAAAATCTTTTAGAAGTATCTATGAATACTTATTTAAACCTAACTTATTATAAGGGCTCACTGTGTACATTAAGCCATTCATTCATTAATTTCTTTTTGTCTGATTATTTAAAGAAAAAAGATATTAGACTGCCTTCTTCTAAAGTATGTATACTTATTTTTACACATTCAATAGCTGATGATACACATCATCAGCTATTGATGATACACAGCATATTGGAAGCTCAGTTCTTCCAATATAAAAGTCAGAAGCTATTTGACTAATGAACCAAAAGAAATCACATTATTATCCTTAAATGAGCATTTCCTTAATAAATACAGGAATACAGTATGTTGTATCAGTAGGTAAGATAATTTGTTTTCATCAATGTACTCCTTTTTTTAGGCTAAAGACATACTTCAAAGTGAAATATATTTTTTCATCTTTATTTTGGTTAATCTATTAGTTTGTTCCTAGTTTTGATGAGATAAGTTTACTATTAAAACTACAACTCATGCTTTTCAATTCCCCCAAGTAAAATGAAAAGTTGTCTACAAAGAATATAACTCATTATAATTAATTGAATGAAAAATCATGGAGAAAAAATTTAAAAAGATGTCAGGACAGAAACAAATCAGAGAAAGGATGATACATAAAACTAACCAGGAACTTTATATGCAGTGGCAATGATCAGATCAAATACATATTGGCAGGGGAGTATCAGAAAAAAATTTTATTCTGAACAGAGCAGAGCTGGTTGGGCAAAGTACTATGTGACCTACCTTGGTGGACTGAGCCAGTCTGCGTCAGCTGCTGGATCGTGCTCCCTCCCACTTGACTTTCTCCTTTTGTTTCCTCGGATATTTTTAACAGTATCTTACTAGTTAGTCTACCATAGTTCTAGCTCCTAAGTAACTTCATAACATTATCCCTCTGCAACTTAATGACAAACACGCTTTACTTTATAGTTCTTACACACTACAGCCACGTTAACATTTCACCTTCAATTGCAGATCTCTGTTAGTATGTCAGACGCTTGTCACGAGCATGATTGGAAAACTTACTATACACAGGTAGCGTGACCAAGGACAGGATTGGGAATCAGGAACTCAGTTCCAATCCCTGCTCTGCCAGTGACTTCCTGTGTGACCCTGGGTGAGTCACTTAATCTCCCTGTCTCAGATGCCTCATCTGTAAAATACGGACAATATTTGACTGACCTACCTTGCAGGGATTGTGTGAGTAATTAGTGACTCAAAAGTACCTTCTATGAACAAGGCTATGTCAAATTTCAAAATCTACACGAAGCACTCATTGACACATACCAGGAAATAGTCCAAGTTTTCTTACTGACAAATTTGTTATTTTACTATGTACATATCAATAACGTTTATCATCTTCTGGAGAGATCTTTAGACCTAATTTAATAAAGCTCCTCATTTATATTTTGTTAGGAATATAAGACTGTTTTGAATTTGCTCTAACTAAAATTATGTATTTAGTGTATATTACAATCTATTTTCTGTAGAAATCCTTAATTTAGATAATTATGAAACCAGCATGATTGTTTCAAATAAAAAACATATGTTAGACCTCATTCCTTCCAATATTAGCTTATATCTCCTGTGATTGCTACTTGAATAAAGGCTAACACAGATGTATCATATATGGAGACAAAGCCAAATTCTTAATCAAAAAGGGTGGATCAGGGAGACCAACTTTCAGATTATACCAGGCAAGTGCATTGGAAATGAGTCACTTGGTGCCTTCCTTTGTCAGTGCATTCACCGAGGAAAGCCGCAAAGCACAGTGGGTTGCAGCGCAGGCTCGCAGGCAGACCCCTAAGTTTCAGTCCCAGCTTTGCCATCTCCTGGCTGCTTGACCTTAGCAAGTTGCTTACCTCCCTGCACTTCAGTTTCCTCTTCTGTAAAACAGGCATATACAGACCATACTTATGGTTATTAATTTAAATCCTTTAAAAATATTTTTCTCAGTTGAAAATCTGTTGCCCTGTGTCTTCACTTAAATGGATCAGTAACTTTCACTGGACTAAGCTGTAATGTTGACTTAGTAATATCCACATAGACAACGGTAACAACATTTATACAGATGCTGTTATTTTGTCACAGCGACACTATTACTACAAAATTCCAATAAAGATCTCAGTGTCACATACTGGTTAAATCAAAATATGACCATTTCTAAAATATGTTGTTACAGAAAAGAGACTCTTGGAATAATCTCCTTAAGTAGCAATTTTGTGGAAATCAAACACTGTCATATATTCATATACTTGTTTTATCAACCCAAGTGAAGACAAATCACTATGTGAATGAATTATCATACCTTTTCATTGTGATTTGATTGCTTCAGTCCATTGTAGTGGTAAACAGTAAACGACTCTGGACCGCTGGAGCCCTATTAGAAATAAAGTACTATTAAAACTTTGAATTATATCTTTACATCAGGCAATTTCTAATTAGCAATTGACAGTAAAATGTGAGGTCCTTAAATCCTCATCCTTTGATGAGAGAATCATTTGATAAAACAAGAAACTTTGACTTATGTGGTTCACTACCAGAAAATCTAAAAGCTGAAACAGTTGCTTCTGGAGAAGAAGCTGGAAAGTGGGGAAGTGTTGATTTTTGTTAGCTCTTCTGCACTACTCTGTTCTCTGCTTTAACTACTTGCATGAATTAATATAACTTTTTTTTAAAAGAACAAGGTTCTAAAACACAAAAATATTTACGAAAACACATCTCTGACTTTTTTCTCTTATGTAAATAACTTGTTTTTCTCAGCAAGTATGAAAAGGCAGGAATATCACTTTTACTCAGACCACAAAACATATATGCACCAATACTTCCAATCTGGTCCACAGGGTTGAATTAGGGGTTTCCACCCCCACCCCCAATATCATTTGAATGTCGTGAACTTTTAAATAGTGAAGATAGCATTGTGAGAAATGAAAATACATAATCAATGCTTAGAGACTTTAATATTTAGTATACTTTCTTTACTTACTATAAATACTAAATCATTATACAAAACTTTCAGAAAAACTGATTGTATTATTCCTACTGTCTTCACTTTGGTTCTTAGTTACTAGCACATCCCTGCTGTCTGCACCTTGGATAAAGTACAACTCTCTTAACCTAGCATTCAAGGCCATTCATTAATGGTCTGGTCCACTGAAGGTGCTTGGCTCCAATGATTTTTCTCAGGGCCTGTGGCTGTCTGCCTGTGCTTATCCCTTGTCTTGGGGCCATATCTGATTGATACAAGGATGGGAATGTAACACAGCTGGACCAGCATCCCTCCTTAGAATTTTTTTCCAATTGGAACTAAGGGAGGAGAGTTCCTGGCAACTGTGGGTATTGTTTCCCAGGAAACAATAGGCTGAGAGAATGTAGATAGTCTGGAGGGAGGAAGGATACAAGATGGAGAGACTGCCCCATCCTAGAGGATCCTAGTGCTGCCTTCAATCCTTGTTCGAATCCTCTGAACTACTCCTGCCAATTCATTCCTGTCCTTCCTGCTTAAGTCAGTGCAGGCTGGGGTTCTGTGATTCGCAGCCAAGACTCCTAAAACACAGGACCTAATCCACCTTTTCAGTCCTATCTGCAACTATCACCTTTCTGAATTCTCATCTTAGGTGAACACATTACTCATTTTCCCATGAGAAGACCTTTTGTTGTTTGTTCTTTGTATATTTATGATCGTTTTTTACTTCTCTCTCAAATGCCTTTTTCTCTTCTCTCATTTTCAAGACCTGATTCAAACCTTACTTTTTCTGTAAAGTTTTTCTTTACAGAAATACACCTGTTTGTGATTTGGATTGTTTATAATTTGGGGCCTTTATAACAATAATTTTCTCAAAAATTAATTTGGAAATACTACTTGATATTATCTCTTCAGTTGTTATTTTGAAAGATTATTTAAAATGTTATTTTTTAACTCTTTATTCTTATATTCCCACCTAAAATCCAAGCTCTCTTACAACTTTTTTTATTCTACTAACAATGCTTCATAACAAATAGAAAAATCAATAATTTATTTGATCATTTCCTCAATTATGTACTGAGTCAGTGCAATTATTTACTTAGATAAATAATTTGGCTGTTGATTTTCAGAGTTAATATACTTTAACTTACAATGTAAATACTTACTGTGGTTGAATACAATTTAAATTCTCTAGTTCTAGACATTAACAACTGGCATAAAATACTGAAGTATCAAAAGGCAGTTTAACAAAATGGTAAAGTGCTTAGTCTCTAGGGTCAGGTAACATACACTGGACTCTTGAATCAGCCCCTTATTAGCTGTATAATCTTAAGCAATTTCTTAAGTTCTCTAATCCTAAATTTCCTCATTGCCAAAATGGGAAAAAATATCACCTAATTTATAAGGCACATGGTGCCTGGTGCACAGTACATGGTAGCTGCTTCTGCTATTCTTATAAACAAATTGCCTTAAATGCTTCTGAATATTTCAAAAATTTTCCCCCTGCCTCTGTTTCATAGCAAAGAAATGCTCTCCATAGCGCCTACTTTAAGCATTTATAAAGATTATCAAAGTTACATATCTTCCTGGCTGTCCTTCTGACTCTAGTTTTGACTTAATGTATTCCTGATTCATGAAATGTTTACCAAAATCACTATAGTGGTCTGTTAGTACCAAGCAGTATATGAACAATGGCCCAAAAGAGTGATAGTCATTTTTACATTTGTGACTATACAGAAAGAGGACATCAGAGGCATGAGCTATGATCAGAGAAGTTCTGGGACACCAGGAGAGGTCTGAGCTCTCACAGGGAGTGAATAGGCAGGAACGTGCCAGGTCTATCTCTAAAGCAGTGGGTCTCAAACTTTGGCAACATCACATCAGAATCCCCTAGAGGGCCTTCAAACCCATTGCTAGGCTCCACCACCAAAGCTTCTGATTTACTAGCTTGGGGGAGAACCTGAGAATTGCGTTTCCCTCAAGTTCTTAGAGACCACACTTGGAGAACTCATGGCTCTACAGAAAACCAAGAGCAGAGTAACATGTTTTGGTTGAGGAAAGAGCATGAACTACACAGGAACAATGAGATGAGTAGGTTCATCAGATGCTGAGTCTGTTCAGAATAATAATGGCAGGAAATAAACAATCACTAAGGCATGAACTTGAGAGAACAAAAAGAATAACTGAATAGTAAAGTCTGTCATCTGTAAAAGAGAAGGAGCCTGGAATTCTCTAATTACCTCAAAGAATGCTAAAATTAAAAAGTTAACTTCTTGAACTATTAAGTTCTTAGAATTATAAGCAATATTATATAATTAACTAAATATAATCATGGTTGGTATTTACTTTGTTTATATTTCCTAATAACTTTTCAAAATCTTCCCAAAATTAAATTAAAAACAAATATTATCTTTTTATTGCCTAATATTATAACTAAGAAATCATATCTCTAAAATGTTCTGACAGCTGTCTTGAAACAAATTAAAATTAACATTGTCTAAAAAGTTTAAAATGCTAAAATTTGTTAAACATTTATTATGATATCTAAAACACAGTATTAGAGTTTAAAAGAACTTTTCAAAACACCCTAGCAGTTGGGAGTATGAACAAATATGGTATCACAATCCAAGAGTCTTGTTAACAGTATCGGGAAAAAAAACTATTTTTGCATGAAGCATTCACCAAAAGTTTTAAAAGTCTAACAGCTATAATGTGATATCCTTAGTTACTTTTTGAATTTTCCCTTACTCTTGGCTCACAGACAGATGTTTAGAAAATATGAGTTCCTTTTTCTTTTTTAGTTACCCAGATTAAATGTCAATAATATTGTCTACTCTGTTAAATATATATGAGATATCAAATTAACAATTATGTTAATATTTAATAATTTTATCAACATTGTCTTTATCACTTTGTTATTTTTTTAATTATCCTTTTTATAATTAAATTTTGGGGGGTAACATTGGTTAATAACATTATTTAGGTTTCAGATGTTTATTTCTATGATATGTGATCAGTACACTGCACGTGCGCCCACCACCCAAAGTCAAATCATCTTCCATCACCACATATTGGCTGCCTTTACCCTTTACTACCCTCCCCCTCTGGTAACCACATCCTCTTTCTCCAGTCATCTATGGACAGACACTGTGGTTGTTTCCATGTCTTGTCCACTGTGAATAATGCTGCAATGAACATAGGTATGCATGTATCTTTGCAAAAAGATGTTTTTAAGTTTTTTGGGTAGATACCCATAAGAGGATTGATTGCTGGATCATATGGTAACACTATTCTTAGTTTTTTTTGAGGAAGATCCATAATGTTTTCCATTGTGGCTGTACCAGTTTACATTCCCACCTGCAGTGAACGAGGGTTCCTTTTTCTCCACAGCCTCTCCAACGCTTGTTATTACTTGTCTTGTTGGTAACAGCCACTCTGACAGGTGTGAGGTGGAACCTCATTGCAGTTTCGATTTGCATTTCCCTAATAGCTAGTGAAACTGAGCGTCTTGTCATGTATCTGTTGGCCATCTGTATGTCTTTTTAGAAGAAATGTCTGTTCGGGTCCTCCACCCATTTTTTTAAATTGGATTATTTGTTGTTTTTTTGGTGTTGAGTTGTATGAGTTCTTTACATACTTTGGATTTTTTTTTTACTTGACAATACATCTCTTTTATAATAGAGACAGAATAGAAATAGGCATTTCTATTAAAACAATGAACTTTAAATTATGGTAATGTCTGATGAAGGGATCAGAATATACCTAGCTAAATAATTTGGTTTATGGCAAATCCTCCATATAAATAAGAAAACACAAGAGAAGACAGGTGTAGCCTGTAGAAATGGCTTGACAATGATGCACACATAACTCAAAAGAGTACTGAGACTAGCACAGATTCTTATTAACTGAGCTGCTATCAGAGCTCAACGGAAAACATGTCCCAACGTAAAACAGCACAGCTCTACTCAAAGGTTTTTCTTTGACTCACCTAAAATTCTCCTGGAATTTAGGTTCACTAATAGGAGCTCCCATTACATATAAGCTTCTTTCTAGTACCTAGAAAGTTCTAAAAAGATACACACAAATCTATTGACACTAGTTACCTGACAGAAGGAAAACAGGGGCGACAGTGGATAAAGAATCTTTCTCTTTTTACTCCCCATACTTCTCAGTTTCATCCTTCCTTTAGAAAACCAGTATCGTTATGTGTGTATACTGGGGTATACACTGCTTCCACCACTCCTCTACTTCAAAGTTCTGTATGACCATGTTGGAACACACATATCCTTCTACCCTCTCTGTACCGCCCAGTACTTACATAATACTACCTTTTTTAGTCTCAGATCTGCATGTTAGAACATTTTACATGAGTAGGAGAAAAAAATGCTAAAATAATCACAGATGATCATCCCAATAGAACAAAATAAATTTCTTCAACTATGTTACCTGATCAGGAAAAAATTCTTGAAGAAATGGACCCAATAGTATGATTCCTAATCCTTCTGGGTCTAATTTATTTTTCATGAGATTTATACTGTGGGGAGAGAGGAAAAAAAAAAAAGTGGATACCAAAGGAAAAAAAGCTTGTTTTTCTTCTTTCATGATTAAATTACTGGTACTACAACACTTTGACTGCCAAAAATCTTAAGAACTGTTCTTTTTAGCCTCTTAATGACATCTGATTTGCCAAAACTTGGTTATTTTTAAACCAGAATAATCTGTTACTATTTAGAATTTAAATTATGACGATGACTTTGGAATATTGCTCCTTATTAGGTAAAGTAATTTTAAAACTTAGGCTTATAAACACAGGCTTATAACCTCACAAAGGCAAATTCTCTTTGTTTCATAGGTATGCCCAATTTTAACAAATGAGGCACTTAACTTAAAAATGCTTATATTAAGCTCAAGGAGGAAAGGAAATCATGTCCAAGGGAAGTGGTACAACAGATAATAAAAAACATCTCCTAAAAAGCTTACTTTTAAGAAAAGAATGAGGTGAAGGCTTGAAATTCTTAGGTAATGTAACTTGAAGGTTAAAGAGGTAAAGATAATTCTCAAAGAGCTAAGGTAGATTGAATTACAGTAAGTGGTAGGTACTTCATTGTTCCAGGAACAGCCTGAACTAGACAGTGCTTTGCAGAACCCTTACCATTTAGGCTGGTGAAAGGTGTTAAGTTTGACTACAAAGAAGTCAGAGAGAAATAGCAGACTGCAGTTTGAAGGATTTAAAAAATGAAAACTTTCTAAACAGAACATTTTCATTTCTGTATTATCTCCCAAACAATAAATGCCAAGTTAAGTACACCTTATTATTAAATATGCAAACGATGTGACATTTTAAAGGGTCTGAGTAAGGGCAGAGGTTATGACATAAAACAAATGAAGGCAAAGCACATTACATATAATACATTTAAGTTATTAACACTAAATTTGGCCCTGCTAGTTTATGGGCCATCACGTATTACAAACTAGACCCAATTACAGAGTGAATAACTGAGTCTAATCTTTTATCTACTTCTAGAAAAACTATCTGACTAAATTGTACTAATTTTATTTAAGTTACCTTATATATTCTGATGAAACAAGGAAAATTAAGTACAGTGGTACCTCGGTACTGGTCCATTCATTCCAGAACCTTGACAAGTGCCGAAACTGATGAGTACCGAATGCATTTTTCAAGTGACAAGTGATGAAGCATCTTCTCTTGCAGGGTGGCACTGTGACTCATGTTAAGTTCTAACAAGTGCGACAAGTCCCCAGCAAGCACTGAGTACTGAAAAATTTTTTCTCATCAAAATGCGACAAATACAGGGTTTGGAGAGTTCTGAGGCAGATGAGTACCGAGGTATGGCTATAGATAATGTATAGCTATGTAAGAATTTGAAAAAAAAAAAAAAAAAAAACTTTTCCTTTTCCCTCCTTCCTGTCTTAAGAATTGGCAGTAATCAAAAATACCTGAGTTCAATTCTCTTTTGCAAATTAGAGCAATGAAAACAAGATGGTCTCCACTTGGAAATTAGTTTAGAAGAAAAACACTAATTACTATTATTCCATTTATTGGACCAGTTAAATGCCCTCTGAATTTCTCCTCTTTAAGCTGAGAACAGCAATTATGTCTGTTAAGACTGGATAACATCACAGCTCTCGACAGTAAGACTGAGACATTAATTCAAACGTGATTGATTTGTAAATGTATATATGCATTTCATACTTTCAAAGAAAACACCTGATTTACCTAAAAACAGAATAGGATCAAGTTTTAAAAACTATGTGTATCAATATAGTTTAAGTTGCTTTTGCTGAATCCCTTCCTTAAATGTTTTTTTCATTGTCAAAAAAATGTTCAGAAGGTAAAAATATTGTGCAGATAAATCAAAAGTTAGTGCAGATCATAGGTGATCTTTATTTTATTTCCACATTTGATCAGCATATGTCCAATTAACAAGAAAGATATTCTCATGCACAATAAAGATCCCAAATTTATGGAGAAAGTTACATATGTAACAAATGTACAAGTATAACAGCGAGACAGAAGATACAGTATTAATGTTAGGCGATACTTCCATACTTTCAATATTGAAAAACTCTGTTCAGATATTCTGGGTCACCTACAAGGTTTCCGATCAGTTAATTTAATCATCTAGAAACGTCTTTTATCTAATGAAAATCCCGCTTATTTAAGCAGGATGATCAGCAATATGGATATTTATACAGACCTGTCACTACATTCACTGAAACTACTAAAGATATGGACAAAATTTTTAATGGAAAAGACCTGCAATGAGAAAAAAACATTTAGTTTGTTAAAAAAGAAATTTTACATTTTTAGCACAGTTTTCAGCAGGACAGAGTGCACAGTGGGAAGGGATAGTCATTTTAAGTATGTGCAGTATCTGCTATAACACTGATTAGTCTGATTTATTGATAAATCTTTGCTTTCTATAAAGTGCTATGCTTCATATGTGCAGGTTTAGATTTTTAAAAGAGCATAACTGTGTATGTTTTCAATTTAGTGGAATTTTTTAGTTGGTTATATAATGTTCCTATTTACTTACTATTCAGGATCTGAAACAAGGTCCAACGCTTTCATCACATCCTCCAGAAGTGAATCAGGGATGAACCCATTATCTGGGGAAAAATGGAAACAACTTGGGATACATGTTTCCTTCAAGAAATGCCATTACCCCGATCAGATTCCAGTGTGGGGGAGGTCACATAAAATGAATATAAAGAGTTAAGAAACAGCTTATTAAGTTTATTTTAGGTATAATGCCTATTATTATTAGATATTTTCTTATATTCTCTTGGGCACATAGGCAAAGATTTATTTTCAAGGTTAGTTTCTGAGAACTCAAAGGAAACCTTAAAGCCACACTGCTTTTTCAAACAGGCCTATAAATTTAAATGATAAAAGTTTTTTTCTATCAGTTATAACAAATATTTACTAATTGGGTGTATCTTTCAATAATGTGAACCTTTAAATTCCCATTAAGAAATCAAGTTAAAATAATTCCTTATCAATAAATTCCTGTCTTCACAATGTTATTTAACTTTTTGAAGAATGTTAATGATCCACTGATATTCAGATAACTAACAATATATGAACAAGAAAAGATATCCTTATAAAAGCCTTGATTTAAGCAAAAGCTGTAGCTTTAATTGGAAAAAGTAGAATCAAATGTTGATAAAGACTAGCTTATGGAAAATATCCCTTTTTTGGGACTTGAAGAGTAAATAGCACTGGCAAAGGGCCCCGGCTCTAATGATGACACAGAAAGTGACACACACACAAAGCCCGCAGGACAGTCTGATGTCACAGGGGTTTTAAACAAGCAAGTTGTTCATTCCCTTAAATGTATGATGCCTGAGTTCTTCTACTTCTTTACTCATTCCTGAAGACTGCCTCAGCTTTAAATCAACATCTAACACAATATCCTTTTCAGGAATTAGACATTTAAAAAAAAAAATCTCGTCATGGAGACCAATATGTCCAAGATAATCAAATAACAGACTAAAATGTGGCATCCACTCTGCCTCTACAGGAAAGGAGAAAGAGTAGTTATGATTTTAAAATGGTATTTTCTTAAACCTCATAAGCAGATGTTTATCCATTTGAAGACAGACTGGCCTTAACTAAAAGGTGAAGATTCATTTAGGGTACTTAATTAAAAATGTATAATTTTTATGGAAGCAAAAGAAAAAAATAAACAAATGAGACTATATCAAACAAAAGTTTTTGCACAGCAAAGGAAATCATCAACAAAATAAAAAGACAACCCACTGAATGAGAGAACATATCAGTCAATACATTTGGTAAGGGATTAATATCCAAAATTTATAAAGAACTTTGAAAACTTAACACCAAAACAACAACAAAAACAAACAATACAATTAAAAAAGGACCTGAATAGGCACTTCTCCAAAGAGGACATACAGATGGTCAACAGACAAATGAAAAGATGCTCTAAATCACTAATCATCAAAGAAATGCAAATTAAAACCATAACAAGATATCACCTCACAGCTGTCAGAATGGTTATCATCAATAAAGCAACAAACAGACTTCCAGCCAAGATGGAGGCATAGGTGGACACACTGTGCCTCCTCTCACAACCAAAATTAAGGACAACAAAGATTTAGAAACAAGAAAACAACCAGAACTCATAGAAAATTGAACTGTTTGGAAGTCCAACAACGATTCATCCAGACCAGTAAGAGGGGCAGAGTTGCGGCAGGAAAAAGTAGAGGTGCGGACCAGGCACGCAGGCAGCAGCGGCTGGCAGCCCCCAGGTGCACAGGCAGCGACTAGCAGATCCCAGGCACAGGGTGGCAACTGTGCAGACCCAGTGAGGCCGCGCAAGGCAGCTGGCTGACCGGGTGGTCCCACATTCACGCGCAGATAATCCAGGCAAAGGGGAAGGGGTGAAAGGGACTGGAATCCGAGAGTGAGCAGAGCAAGCGCCATTGTTTCCTCTGGGACCCCACCCCCACATATAGTGTCACTACCCAGCGACTGGGCTGTCCCGCCCTGGGGAACACCTGAGGCTCCACCCCTCACTACGTAACAGCCGCGACTAGGACAAAAACAACAACAACAACAACAAAAATGGCTCAAACCGAAGAACAAATCAAAGCCCCAGAGCCAATTTATCTAAGCAACAAAGAGCCGACCTATCACATGCACAATTGAAAGCCCTGGTGATCAGGATGCTTACAGAATTGGTTGATTTTGCTTACAAATTAGATGAAAAAATGAAGGCTACAATAAGTGAAATGAAGAAAAACACACAGGGAACCAATAGAGATGGGAGGAAAACTGGGACTCAAATCAATGGAGTGGACCAGAAGGAAGAAACAACCAAACAGAAAACAAGGAAGAAACAAGAATTCAAAAAGATGAGGAGAAGCTTAGGAACCTCCGGGACATCTTTAAACATCCCAACATCCTAATTATAGGGGTACCAGAAGGGGAAGAGGAAGAGCAACAAATAGAAAACTTATTTGAACAAATAATAAAGGAGAACTTCCCCAATCTGGCAAAGGAAATAGACTTCCAGGAAGTCCAGGAAGAGAAGAGAGTCCCAAAGAAGTTGGACCCAAGAGAACACACCAAGACACACCATAATTACATTAGCCTAGATTAAAATGAAGGAGAGAATTCTAGAAGCAGCAAGGGATAAGGGGACAGTCACCTACAAAGGAGTTCCCATCAGACTGTCAGCTGATTTCTCAGAAGAGACCTTATAGGCAAGAAGGGGCTGGAAAGATGTATTCCAAGTCATGAAAGTCAAGGACTTACATCCAAGATTGCTCTATCCAGCAAAGCTGTCATTTAGAATGGAAGGGAAGATAAAGTGCTTCTCAGATAAGGTCAAGTTAAAGGAGTTCATCCTCACCAAGCCCTTATTATATGAAATGTTAAAGGGACTTATCGAAGAAAAAGAAGATAAAAAATATGAACAGTAAAAAGACAGCAAACTCACAGGTATTAACAACCACACGTAAAACAAAAGCCAACTAAGCAAACCACTACAACAGGAGCAGAAACACAGAAATGGAGATCACATGGGGGGTTTGCAACAGGAGTGGGAGGAGGAGAGAGGGGGAAAGGTACAGAAAACAAGTAGCACAGACAGTGGGTAGAAAGTAGACAGGGGGAGGGCAAGAATAGTGTGGGAAATGTAGAAGCTAAAGAACTTAGGACACATGGGCATGAACTAAAGGGGGGAATGTGAGTGGGAGGGGGTGTGGAGGGGAATGAAGGGGGGAAAATGGGACAACTGTAAGCATAATCAATAAAATATATTTTTAAAAAAATTAAAAAATATTTTTAAAGTCTACATACAAGAAAAATAGCTTCTAATATGAAAATAAAGTTTACTTATCTAAAAAAATAAAATAAAATGAAGCGACAAACAAATGTTGGTGAGGATGTGGAGAAAGGGCAACAGTTCGGCACTGCTGGTGGGAAGGCAGACTGCTGCAGCCACTGTGGGAAGCAGCATGGAGTTACCTAAAAACATTACAAAGGAACTGCCTTATGACCCAGTGATTCCACTTCTGGGAATTTATCCAAAGAAACCTGAAACACCAATTCAAAAGAACCTAAGTACCCCTATATTCATTGCCTTATTATTTACAATATCCAAGATATGGAAGCAGCTCAAGTGTTCACCAGTAGATGAGTGGATAGCGGATAAAACAACTATGGTATGTTTACACAATGGAATATTACTCAGCTGTAAAAGAGAAGGAAATTTTACCCTTTGCAACAACATGGATGCTGGACCTGAAGAACATTATGCTAAATGAAATAAGCCAGTCAGAGAAAGAAAAATACCATATGATTTCACTCATACATAAAATCTAATGAACAAACTGAACTAATAAGCAAAACAGAGACAGACTCAGAGAGCAGGCTGACAGCTCTGGGGTATGATATTTGGGGGAGTGAAGGGACTGAGTAAAGAAAACAAAAGAACTCATGGTCACAGACAACAATGTGGTGACTGTGTGGGGGAAGGTAGAGGAGTGGAGGTAGCAGAGGGTGTGGGGGGGATAAATGGTAATGGAAAAATACAGTAAAATAATATAGTAAAAAATGTGCAACTTTCTAAAAGTGAAGTCTTACAATAATTCCAATTGGTCAAGTTACCAATAGTTTAAGGTACAGTGAATAATGAACTTGTATCAAGCTCCATAAACCTAATTTTCATGAATCTGAAACATAGAAAATATTTTTGCTTAGTTAATTCACAGCCCAAAAGCTCAGCATCTCTAAAAGTAAAACAGGCTTCATTTGGCCACTGGCAGGCAGGAACAGCTATCTAGAACAGTTTCTGTGTTTGCAGACTACCATGGACATCCACTTGGCTGGACAGAAGCAGTGTGCAATCCCTGTTATTTGGGGGTACTGAACAGTGGCAGCCTTATCTAGTCTCACTGTAGCCTGAGACTCAGCTCCCACCCCCCAGAAAGAGCTAAGTGGCTGGATAAAGACACAAACCACAGTTAGGATACAACAAAGTTCCTTTCTTGACTCAAATACGATTAACCTCAAGCTTAAATATTCCAACACATTTTTAAGGTACCTATGAGATTTACAAGTTGTAAACATTCTCTGGAGTACAGCAATAACTATACTAAACCAGTACATTTTGTACATACAGTCTTTTAAAACTAAAGATTGTAATATAATTTTCTCAGTACCTCCAAGACTTTACCCAAGATTAAAAGAGGAGATCTGGAAACTGCTTACCTCTTTGAAACATTTATTTTGATGTTACTTTATTCTTTAATCATACCTATCAGGAAAAATTCTTAATAAAATTCTTGAAAAAGAACAGAATCATTAAGCCTAAAACCAGATGAAACTAGTATTCAGTCAACTGATTCCTTAGAGAATATGGAAATACAGACACAATGATGATAAAGACCTTAATACACAGCAAAAAACAGCAGAAGAAATCAAAGAGTACAATTGTTGACTAGTCAGCAGACCTAAGAATCACTAAAAGAAAACAGAGAACTTGAATGCACTGGTAAGTTAGCCAATGAATATAAAACAGACTTTTCCAGGCTTAAAGGAACAGGGACTCTGAGAGGGAGGACTAAAGAAGGCACAGCAGTTCTAATGGTAAGCAGCTACTGTGTAAAAATTAAATACAGTTAAATTGTGTTTTAAAACACTTGGAAAAAAGGGAAAAAGCTGTTTATTTAAAAATGTTTGTTTGTTTGTTTGTTTTTCAAACCAGCAAACAAACTGCGAGAACTGCCAAGCTCCTAGCAGCTGAGAGGAGAAACACCTCGGTGTTAGCAATGCAGGGGAATGAACATCAGTTCGGTGAGTTTGTCATTTCCTGGGTAAGAAAACCATCCCATCATTGTGCAGAAATCAGAGTTAGACTTTACGGACAGAAGTACCAGTCATGGTGTCCATTCTGAAAGATGAGCGAATACAAGGGAGCACCTGAAGGGGAAAAGCCTGTCAGGTCCCTTGTAACCAGGGCACGAGCTAAACTGGGTGCTGTGAGAAGAAAGCAAATGTCTAGCAGAGGGCAAGAAACAGCTTGTGAAGAGCCTGGGGCCAAACATTTGGGACTGCGACATTTTCAAAGCACTGTAGGTGAGAGTTTCTTGGGAATAGAAAAGAAAATGGGGAATAGAAGAAATATTAAAAGCTAGTTGCTATTTGTTTTAGTCAAATAATTACTAGTTATTTTATTTTTTACTAGATGTTACTTTATACTTTACCTATTATTTTAAAATTTTAATAACATACCTACAATTCAATATAACTCTTATTGAAAAAAGTATGTGACTTTTGCCCCTGGGCAAAATTAAGCCATTTTCATATTTCAGCCTGCCTTGGCCTCCTTGCCTTAGCATTCCTACTGGTTTGCTCGGCTGACCCCGGCAGGTGAGGAGCTCCTGGATGGCAGGGATCCCTAAATCCACAGCCTAGGTCTGTGCCTCATACAAGTATCTGCCCAATTACATTTGTTACATTTAATTATTCAAGCTAATCCTCACTTCAAGTTTCAACAAACCAGCCCATTCAGACACCATGGTTTTTCAAAAACAGCTTTGTGAACTGAATGTGTTAAGTTCAGAAAGAAGTGAGTAGTTAATTTCTGACCTGTCCTGGAGAATCATTTCTATCAGGGAATGAAAAAAAATTGCAAAGCAAAACATGGTGGCAAGACACAAAAAAGCTATGGCTGGGGCAGCATGAATGAAAGAGCGATGACGCCGCCGCAGCAGCAAAGTGAAGACCGGCGGAGGAAAGGGAGGAAAGGGAAGCAGGGAGAGTGCAGAGAAGGAGACAGTTTCGGTTAAAAGGCATGGAAAAGACCAAATCAAACAAAAGACAATCTCTAGATAATGTCTAAGGATTGATATAATTGAAACAATCTATAAGTATAATTATTCTTCAAGATTAAAAAATGCAGCACAACAAAATCATTAAGACACAGGATGGCTCTCAATATATCTTAGCCACTTTAAAAATAGTATTTAAAGGGCTCCTTTCAAATCAAACTGTTTTCCTCACCCAAACAGGGTTCCTTCCTGAGATGTAATTCTGAGAGAGAAGTTTAAAAAAAATTTTTTTTTAAAAACCCATTAGGTGCAGTATGAAAATCTGTGTCCATTTTTTCAAATTCTATCTATGCAAAATTCTGTGTCTTTGGACATTACTGAGTAAGCTCTATGCCACACATTTTTAAATTTTTTTTATAAAACAACAATATGGTCAATTTATTGAGTATTTAAATAATCACGTAAAGTAGATATCAAGTCCATTTCACAGATGAGAAAACTGAGGTTAACACCACACAGTTAATAATGAGTACCCAAGGTGGTACCTAAATCCAAGCTCCTGATACCAACTGAGTGCTTTTAGCTCTCAAGAAGTTACAAACTGACACAAGGTTGGTTTTCTTAAGAAAATGGTAATGATAATCTCTGCCTAGTTCGTGGGTTTAAGGTAAGGTTTTAATGAGACCATACAGGTTCAGTGCTTTATAAATTGTATGTCTTGTGCAAAGACAGACATAATTATTATTGTTTTTACACAGGCCCCCACTTCAAAAGATCATTTTAATAAATTTACCTGCTTAGAACACTGAAAATGTAGTTTCACAGCAGCAATGCTATAAATGGTGATTAGCCTGCACAAGTCCATTTAATTCATAATATGCCAAAAGCATGGTGCTCATGGGGTTATCACAGGTCTACCTACATGGCAGATACATGGGCAGCCTGGGCAGGAGCAATTAGGCACAAAAATAATCATCAGTACCAGAACTCAAATTCTCTTTTCTTCCCTCTAGGCCAATTATTCTACAAATATTCTGAGGAAGGTGACAAAGAACAACTGTCCATCCCCATAACAGCCTCTGCTAAATGGAAAGTGGAACATAAAAGCTTGTAAAAATATTAAGTGTTCTGAGAAAGTCTGATCTGTTTAAATCTTGAAACAAGAGCATCTATGTTTGGGGAAAAATAAAATTAGTTTCTAAGTGACTAAAATGACTAAAAAAGAAAAATTATTCTATTTTTAACCCTTCTCTTAGAGTGAACTACATATAGCTACCCCGTAACAATGGTATTCAGATGAAAAAGTGGCATTTACTTTCTCCATGATAAGTCATATATAGAAGAAGATACCTTTTCTGAGGTAGCTAAACAAGTTTTACTTGCTTTCTTAATTCAGCTTGAAGTCCTGCTAAGTTGACACACATACTAAAGAGATGAAAACAATTTTTATTTAATCAATAATTTTCTTTCTGCAGTAAAAACAGGCAAATTTATTTTCATATGTATCTATGAGGACTCAACTCTGAAAAACTGCCACTGATTATAGTTTTAATATTGATAATATAAGAAATTCTAACTTTCTTTGTAAATTGGTAGAAGAAAATGAATAATACAAGTCTGATGTTTCATTAATGATCAAAGAAAATTTAGACCTTTCCTATAGTGTCTCCTGCAGTCTTCAACAATGCTAATCCCCACTGATGGAGCTGCCCGGAGCACACTCCTTCCCCCTCCCAACCTCCATCCACTCCCAGAGGCTGGCGCTGTCATGTACCTGATTCTGCATGTACCTGATTCTATGACCCTAGCTCTGGTACTGCTCTGTGCCAGCATGCCAGGCCAGAAGCCAAGAATTCCCTCTGCTAGAACTTCCTCCAATGAGCAAAAAGGGAGAACAGGAAGACCCAGCAGCTTTCACTTTGGAAGATCCCAACAGCCCTACCTACCTCTGCTACACACAGGATCTCTAAAGTATTAGCCAAAAGAAGATCCCTGCAACATAGCCAATGTCAACCTCAGCCAATGGAGCTGCACAAAGACTACACCACTGGGCCCTCTCAAAACCAAAGAAGCTGCATCCTACCCCCCGGGGCCATCAGCAGTCACCTCCAGATAAAAGACTTTCCCCACTAAAGCCAATCTATCACAGAGCTCTATAAGCTGAAAAAGGATACTAATTGGTACCATGAAAATATATAAAGCTATAAAATTTACTGGTCAAGTTGAATATATAGACAAATTCAAAGCTCCCTATTTGAGGTATAAAGTTAGGTTATTTATGTCAAGGAACTAGATAGAGAAGAACAAATGAATTCCAAAATAGGTAGAAGAAAAGAACAAAGATAAGAAGAGAAATAAATGCAACAGAGACTAAATAGACAACAAGAAAAAAGTAATGAAATTAAGAGCTGGTTTTTGAACGGGTAACTGATAAACTTTGAGCTAGACTCACCAGGAAAATGAAGACTCACAATAATAAAATCAGAAATGAAAGCTCAGATGTAACAACTGATACTACAGAAATACAAAGGGACTTCCAGCCAAGATGGAGGCGTAGGTGGACACGCTGTGCCTCCTCTCACAACCAAGATTAAGGACAACAAAAATACAGAACCAAAAAAAAAAAATAAAAACCCAACCAGGACAGAGAGAAAACCGAATTGTACCGGAGTCCAAAAACAATTCACCCAGACCGGTAAGAGGGGCGGAGTCCGTGACCAGCAGAGTGGGGTCACGGCAGGATAAGATGGTGGCTGGTGGTCCTGGGCACGCAGTCACCCCAGGCGCACAGGCAGTGGTTGCCGGTTGCCAAACACGAGGAGGCCAAGCTGGGTGCACAAGGCAGTTGACCACGGACACACATTTGTGCACAGATAAACCAGGGGAAAACAGGCAGCAAGACAGACTGAGCAACACAGGGCCCCAGCGCCGGGAAGTGAAGCCTAAAAGCACCCATTGAAAATACTTGTAGGGGCTGAGGTGCTGGGAGGGAGTTCCAGCCTCACAGGAGAGTTTGCTTAGGAGACCCACAGGGTCCTGGAGCGTGAGCAGGCCCACCCATACAGAAATCAGGACCAGAAGGGCCCAATTTGCTAGGGTAAAGTGGCTGAAGGGACTGGAATCCTCGAGGGAGCATGGAGCAAGACCATTGTTCCCTCTGGACCCCACCCCCACATCCAGCATCACAACCCAGTGATTGGGCTGCCCTGCCCTGGTGAAGCCTAAGGCTCCACCCCTCACTACATAACAGCCGCAACCAGACAAAAACAAAACAAAACAAAAAAAAAACAAACAAAAAAAAAACCCCAAAGATGGCTCAAATGGGAGAACAGACTGGGGCCCAGAGCTAATTCATCTGAGTGACAGGAGGTGGTCAACCTGTCAGATGCAGAGCTCAAAGCACTGGTAGCCAACCTATCAGATGCACAGTTCAAGGCACTGGTGATTAGGAAGCTCACAGAATTGGTTGATTTTGGTCGCAAATTAGATGAACAAATGAAGGCTACAATAAGTAAAATGAAGAAAAACACACAGGGAACCAATAGTGATGGGAGGAAAACTGGGACTCAAATCAATGGAGTGGACCAGAAGGAAGAAAGAAACAACCAAACAAAAGAATGAAGAAACAAGAATTCAAAAATATGAGGAGAGGCTTAGGAACATCCAGGACATCTTTAAATGTCCCAAAATCCGAATTATAGGAGTACCGGAAGGGGAAGAGGAAGAGCAACAAGTGGAAAACTTATTTAAACAAATAATAAAGGAGAACTTCCCCAATCTGGCAAAGGAAATAGACTTCCAGGAAGTCCAAGAAGCTCAAAGAGTCCCAAAGAAGGTGGACCCAAGGGGGAACACACCAAGGCACATCATAATTACATTAGCCAAGATTAAAATGAAGGAGAGAATTCTAGAAGCAGCAAGCGATAAAGGCAGAGTCACCTACAAAGGAGTTCCCATCAGACTGTCAGCTGATTTCTCAAAAGAGAACTCATAGGCAAGAAGGGGCTGGAAAGAAGTATTCAAAGTCATGAAAGTCAAGGACCTACATCCAAGATTGCTCTATCCAGAGAAGCTGTCATTTAGAATGGAAGGGCAGATCAAGTGCTTCTCAGATAAGATCAAGTTAAAGGAGTTCATTATCACCAAGCCCTTATTATAGGAAATGTTAAAGGGACTTATCTAAGAAAAAGAAGATAAAAATTATGACAGTAAAAAGAGAGCAAACTCACAGATATTAACAACCACACCTAAAACAAAAGCAAACTAAGCAAACACCTAGACCAGGAGCAGGGACACAGAAATGGAAATCACATGGAGGGTTAGCAACAGGGGAGTGGGAGGAGGAGAGAGGGAGAAAAGGTACAGAGAATAAGTAGCATAGATGGTGGGTAGAAAATAGACAGGGGGAGGGCAAGAATAGTGTGAGAAATGTAGAAGCTAAAGAACTTATGACACATGGGCATGAGCTAAAGGGGGGAATGTGGGTGGGAGGGGGTGTGCAGGGTGGAGGGGAATGATGGGGGAGAAATGGGACAACTGTAATAGCATAATCAGTAAAATGTAATTTAAAAAAAAGAAATACAAAGTATCATAGAAACTGCTATGAACAATTACATGCCAACAAAATTGTCAATCTAGAAGAAACAGATAAATGCCTGGAAACATACAAATTACCAGAACTGAATCATGAAGAAATAGAAATTCAGAACCACCACAGGAAGGAGATTGAATCAGTTATCAAATACCTTCTAATCAACAAATGTCCAGGAACAGATGGCTTCACTGGTACATTCTACTAAACATTTAAAGAAAAATTAATACCAATCCTTCTCAAACTTCTCCAAAAAACAGAAGAGGAGGGAATACTTCCAAATTCATGTTAGGAGGGTACCCTGACACCAAAACCAGACAAGGACACTACAGGGAAAGAAAATTACCGGATAATACCCCTGATGAACATACAATACCCCTGATGAACATGGGTATGAAAAAACTCAACAAAATATTAACAATCCAAATTCAATGACATGTTAAAAAATTATACACCACAGTCAAGTGTGATGTATTAGAGATGTGAAGATGGTTCAAATCCACAAATCAATCCCTGTGATACAGCACATTAACAAAGCGAAGTATAAAAATTACATAATCCTCTTGCTAGATGCAGAAAAAGAATGTGACAAAATTCAACATTTGTTTATGATAAAAACTCTCAACAAAGTGGGTACAGAGGGAAGTACTTCAACATCATAAGCGCCATAGGTAACAAACCCATAGCTAATATCAGGCTCGACAGTGAAGACCTGAAAGCTTTGCCAAATTCTAAGATCAGGAACAAGGTAAGGACGCCCAACCTTGCCAGTTTTATTCAACATAGTACTGAAGTCCTAGCCACAACTATTAGGCAAAACAAACAAACAAACAAACAAACACCCCATGCAATAAAAGGCATCCAAATCAGAAAGTAAAAAGTGTAACTGTCCCTATTTATAAGATTAAATGATATTATATAGTGAAAGCCCTGAAGATTCCACCAAAAAAAAAACCCTGTTAGAATAAACAAATTCAAAACTTGCAGTATAGAAAACCAATATATAAATACATGCTGCATTCCTATAAACTGATAAACTATCAGAGAGAGACATTTAAAAAATAATCCCATTTGCCATGGCTTAAAAAAGAATAAAATACCTAGGGATAAAATTAAGCAAGTTGATAAAAGACCTGTACACTGAAAACTATGAAACATTGACAGGAGAAACTGAAGAAGGCAAAAATAAATGGAAAGTTGAAAGAATTCATCATGTTAAAATGTTCATACTACCCAGAGATCTCCAGATTCAATGAAATCCCTCTAAAAATCCAAGAGCATTTTACACAGAAATAAAGAAGCAATCCTAACATGTGTGTGGTACCACAAAAGGCCCCAAATAGCAAAAGTAATGGTGAAAAAGAACAACCAAAGCTGGAGGCATCACGTTCCCTGATTTCAAACAATATTACAGAACTATAGTAACCAAACTATAGTGGCATAAACACAGACACACAGACCAATGGAACAGAACAGAGAGGCCAGAAATAAACCCATGCATATACGATCAATTAATTTGAGGCAAAGGAACCAAAATATACCATGGGGAAAAGGATAGTCTCTTAAAGAAATGGTGCTGGGAAAACTGGACAAAAAACTATGCAAAGAGTGAAACTGGACCATCATCTTACACCATACACAAAATTTATCTAAAAATGTACTAAATATTTGAACATAAGACTGGAAACAATTAAACCCCTAGAAAAGCATACAGGCTATAAGATCCTTGGCATAGGTCTTGATGATGATTATTTTTGGACCTCATACCAAACAATGACAACAAAAGGACATAAACAAGTGAGACTACATTAAAGTAAAAAGCGTCTGCACAGCAAAGGAAACCATAAACAAAATACTAAGGCAGCCTAGCAAATGGGAGAAAAAAATTGCAAATCATATCTAGGGAGTAATGTACAAGATACATAAAGAATTCACATTACCCAATAGCAAAAACAAAAAACAAAAAAAAATCCTAACAATCCAATTAAAAAAAGGGTAGAGATGGCAAATAGCTATATGAAAAAGTGCTCAACATCACTAATTATCAGGGAAATACAAATCAAAATCACAATGAGATATCAGCTCACACCTGTTAGAATGGGTATTATCAAAAAGACAAGAATAAGTGTTGGCAAAGATGTGGAGAAAAGGAAACCCTTGTGCACTGTTGTTGGGGGGAATGTAAACTGGGGCAGGCACTATGGAAAACAGTATGGAGTTTTCTCAAAACTAACACATGATCCAGCAATTTCATTTCAGGGTATTTAAAGAAAACAAAAACACTAACTCATCAAAATATATGCACCCCCATGTTCACTTAAATATTATTTATAGTAGCCGAATTATCAAAACAACCCAAGGGTCCATCAATGAATTACTGAAGAAAGAAAATGTGGTATATATACACACTAGAATATTATTCAGCCATAAAAAAAGAAAAACCCCTGCCATTTGTGACAACACAGATGGACCTTGAGGGCATTATATCAAGTGAAAAAAGAGACAAAGACAAATACAGTGTGATCTCACTTATAAGATAAATTAAGTCATGGGACAACAATGTACAGCATATTGGCTATAGTTAATATTGTTTTGCAAATGTGAAAGTTGCTGAAATACTAGGTCTTGAAAGTCCTCATCAGAGAAGAAAAACATTTTGTAAGTATGTATGGTGATGAAAGTTAATTCAACTTACTATGGAGATTGTTTCACAATGTATATAAATATCAAATCATTATGTTGGACATGTGAAACTAATGTAATATTATATATTAATTAACTTCTGTTAAAACAAAAGCCAAACAAAATATTCTAATCCTATAATGGTGGTGTGTAAATCACTTTGAACTCAAGCACATAGGTTCACAGACAAAAGTGTTAAAAACAACTCTATCTACAATATTCTTTTAATGGATACACAATGTAGAGAGATGTATATTGGGATATCAAAATAAACTATTGGGGGCATGGAAACAGGCATAATTTTCTGATGTAACTGAAGCTGTTATCAACTTAAAGTTGACAACTTAAAATTTACACCACTCACAAAAATTAACTTGAAATGAATCAAAGACTTAAACATAAGACCTGAAACTGTAAAACTACTGAAAGAAAATATACGTAAAAAGATCCTTACTAATGATTTCTTGAACAAGATGCCAAAAGTACGGGCAACAAAAACTAAAACCAACAAGTGGGACTACATTAAAGAGCTTCTACACACAAAAAGAAACACAATATATTCGAAGCAGCAACCTATAGAATGGGAGAAAATATTCCTGAACAATATATCTGATAAGAGGTTAATATCCAAAATACATAAAGAATTCAAAGAACTCAACAGCCAATAAAAAAGCAAATGATGCAACTAAACAAATGGGCAATGAACTTGAATTGATATTTTTCTAAAGACATACAAATATCACTCTACACCTGTTATGATTCCTTTTATCAAAAAGACAAGAAGCCCTGGCTGGTATGGTTCAGTGGATTGAGCACCAGCCCTAAAACCAAAGGGTCACCGGTTCGATTCCCAGTCAGAGCACATGCCTGGGTTGTGGGACAGGTCCCCAGTAGGGGGCACGTGAGAGGCAACCACACATGTTTCTCTCCCTCTCTTTCTCCCTCCCTCCCCCTCTGTCTAAAAATGAATAAACAAATAAAAAGGCAAGAGATAAATGTTAGTAAGGATGTGGAAAAAAGGGAACCCTGATACACTACTGCGAGAATGTAAAATGGTACACCCATTAAAGAAAACTATGGAAGTTCCTCAAAAATTTAAAAATTGAACTACCATCTATCTGATCCAGCAATCCCACTCTACATCTAAAGGACTTGAAATCTGTAGTTCAAAGACATCTCTGCGCACCCACAGTCATTGCAACATTACTCTTGATAGCACCAATATGGAATGACTTAGGTGTCTATAGACAGATAAGTAGATAAAAAAATAGATTATACACACAAAAAAGTATTATTCAGCCATGAAGATAAGGAAATCTTGCCTTCTGTAACATATTCTGTTGAATAACAGAATTTGAGGGCATTATAATAATTAAAAGAAGCCAGGCAGAGAAAGACAAATACTGTACAATATTACTTATATGTAAAATCTACAAGAGCTGAATCTGTAAAAACCAGTAGTTTCCAGGACCTAGTGGATGGGCTATTGGGGAGATGTTATATAAGAGTAGAAACCTGTAGCCAATAGAGAAGTAAGTTCTGGAGAGCTAATTCACAGCATAGTGATTAAGGTCAACAATACAGTTTTATAAATTTCAAAGTTGCTAAGAAAATAGATCTGAACTGTTCTCACCATAAAAAAGAAAGATAATTATGTGACATGATAGAGGCATTAGCTAACACTACTGTAGCACTGATTTTGCAATATAGAAACATATAAAAACAACAAGTTGTATACCTTAAATTTACAGATTGTTATATGTCAAGTATATCTTAATTTAAAAATAACCTGGAAGGGCTGTTTATTTAATAAATAAATGAAAAAGGAAGGAAATGACTTACTTTTCAAAGAGCTGGTTCAGATGGTGGTTATTTTTCTATGTTTAACACTGACTATAAGAAGTCAAGATTCAAGTAACCATAGCTCAGTAGCCCAAGAAACATGAAAACCTTATACCATGTTGGAATTTGACAAGCACTTAAGTATCCTTTTTTATTTGTTCCCATTTCACATTTCCCAGCTAAAGTGTTCAAGAAACAGAATCTATGTTTCATTTAATAATCCAACAACTCTTGTGAATAAAACTCAAGTAAGCGTCAAAATATTTCTAATACATAAAGATATAAAAGAGAGTCAATGTTAATAAAATAGTAAGATCTTCTACCTTCTGGATCATAGGTTTGAAAAACTCTCCTGGCTTGTTCTGAAGGAGCCTCAGGTGCAACTAAAGCCATATCCTGAAAAGATAAAAAGGATGCCATCAAGTAGTCATAATGTCATGACATTAAAAATGAACAAAAGGCTAAAATGAAGAAATGATGACATTTGGAGGCAGAAGATTGAGTTATAATTAAAATCACAGATTGATGACTAAATAAGTCACAAATTCTCTGGGTCTTAAAAATAGGAAAAATCAATCCTTCAACTATAAAGAACTGCTGTGAGAATGACATGCAAAACTTTATATAAAAAACACTTAAGGTTTAATATTATATAGGTGATTAATATAAAAATGCAATCTGAAAATATTAATGACATATATTTACTTTACATTATTGTCCAGGCAAGAAATATTACTTAAATATACCTAAAATATACTCTAGTTTTCAAATATTTGAAAAGTAAATTTAGAGATATATGACAGCAAATAACTTCACAGCAATGCACTTGAAGTTTATTACTTTAGTGAGCATGTAATAGCAAACCTAGCCACAGATCAACATCAAGTTCTTCATGTCCAGAATTTTAATTTTTCTTAACTCTAAGGAAATACTGAAAAGGCAGAGTAGCTCTTTTTCCCATATAACTAATTCTCAAAAAGCAATATTGAGTGATCCAGTAATCAATATTACACTTTAATAAAAATAAGGACAAAATTAGTGTTATCTTGGATCCCGTGCAAACTTTACTCCACATATTTAAACTGTTAGGAAATTCTACTGCTTTACTGACATGAATCTAGAATCTAGGCTCCAAAAATTTTCCTCTATTCACAGCTTTAGTTTAAGCCTTTGTCTATAACTGTGTTCACTCAAACTTCATCAGAGAACAAGTTCACAAGTATCTCTTTTTACCATCGTGAATACTTTTTAAAGTTATTGCGGGGCATAAATGATAAATACAACTTAAGATGCTGTTCCTCTGCGGAAACAAATCTCTATAAGAAATGTAGTGATAAACTTTTGTCCTCATCAGCGCACCTTTACCTTACAGAATAAGGAACAAACTGTAAGAATCAATTACAGTAGTTCTCATTCAACCATGAGACCAGGTGCCTGAGCACCACCCTCACGGTGTGTTCAGTTTACATGGGAGTATAAACCAAATGGGAATGGGAATTAAAATAAGGCAATCTCTGCAAGCTCTTAGATATTTTTAAGTACTAGAAGATAAAGTAAAACAATTCTGATTATTTAAAAACATAATGTATAATTTACCATCCCTTAATAGCTACTTTTAGGGTCTCCTTTTCAAGATAATTTTGCAGAAAATATGCATGTCAAGTGCCATGTTTTCAGCTGGCATAACTTTCAATGTCTTCCTGAATTTACAACCCAGTCTTTTACTGCTGTATACATGGACTGTCTAATCTTTTGTTATTATAAAACATGCTGCACCAAATAAACCTGAACATGTAATTTCACACATGTGCCATTGTATCAGTAGGACAGAGCTCCAGTTAAGATTGCCAGGTCAAAGGAAGAGTTCATTTATAATTTTGGTAAATACTGCCATATTCTTGGATTGTGTTTATTCATTTAACCTATTCTGAATAATATTTCTTAAAATTCTTTCCTTTTCCTACATCAGCAATGTTGTCTTAGCTCCATAACTGATTTTCTATCAAAGCTAGGACTATAGCAGCTCTCAACATTAGGGAGGAATTAATAACATTGGGGCTATTATTATTATTCCTTAGCATCTCTTATCACTCTCAAAACTTAACTGCAAAAATCTCTACATTTATTCTACTATAAGCTTTAGATCTCTTAATTGTTTCCAACTCTACTTCTCTCTTTTTTTAACTTTTCATTTTAAAAAAGCAATTGTTGGAATTTGTGGATAAACACCATACTCTGAAATTCTGGCTGAGGAGAAAGTACACAGAAGTGCATGAGATTTTTACGCAGAGGGGAATTTATAAAAGAACAAGATGAGCCTACAGTCATTCGTTCTATTCAACTGTTGCATTTCAACCTTCCTTTGTTGCCAGCAAGTGATAAGGAAATGATTGAAATTAGTTTTAAAACATTACTTTGACTTTTCTAAATATTACTTAATACCATGAACTAAATAAAAGGAAAGGAAATAGTTTTTCTTGGCCAATAAGGCAAAAGAATCTTTTTGAGGGAAGTGGTGGCAGAGAATGTAACTGAAGCATTACTTAAATATTCCTATAGACTGAAGTTGTAGGACATTACCACTGTTCATAAAGTTAAGGGTATGAGGAATATTCCAGTTTTAGCCACAGGAAAAGGTTTATATCAAATGCTCCAGCATTAAAGATTTCAGAAAACACAGGAGCACAAAAAAGAATTTAAAATCAACTACACTATGCCTTGTCTTTAAGTTCCAAGTGCTACAAATAAAAAATAGTGTGCTAATATAAAAAGGAATTAAAGTAGATTTAATGAAAAGTTCACCAGATATCTCTTGCTCTGGCTATGAATACATATAAAACTTAGGCTTTAGAAAACACCCTCTCATTCTTGTTTGAATAGGCTATATATGCTGGCCTAATATTTGAAAGTTGGGTAAAATTCCTGATGTACTCTGATTTAACAAATGCTCATTTGTAGAACAGAAGCTGGGTTGGTTTGTTTTGTTTGTTTTTTTTCTCCTGTAATTGGTGGCGTGATTTGGCCTGTGGCCCATGGTTTGCTGACCCACTATTTAGATAATACAAATATTACTTTGAGAGAATATAAATATTCTCTAAATAGTCTCCCCCAAATGTTCTAACACTGATTAAACACGCCTTCTTTTGGATACACCTAGAAATATAAAGGCAACTTAATCACCTTAACAGGTTTTACAAAGAAAATATTTTGGCTCTCATCTGAAAGAGACCATTCTTTCTAGCTAGAAGGAACAGAATCACAAAAGGCAAGGGAGAGTAAGTTAGCATAGCATGTAGGGGAGCTGAAAAAATTGAAGAGGACGGTGAACTGTGAGAGAAAAGGAGTAGTTAGGCAGGGAAATTAGCTTTGATGGGAGAATGAATTTGATTTTGAACATTCAGAGTCTGGAGGTGATGGTTAAACATCCAAATAGAGAACATGGAGTTATCTTTCTTTTTTTAAACCATTTTTTATTTTTTTCAATTACAGTTCACATTCAATATTATTTTATACTAGTTTCAGGTGTACAGCTTAATGGTTAGAATTTCGGGAGTTATCTCAATTCTTGGCACACTGTGAACACTCCATGGCTGCCAGCTGTACGCTTCTTCTAAGCCAGCAGAACTAAGACTTGTGCACGAGAGGATATCAGGGCTAGAGAACCTAACGGGTAAGATACTGAAACAGATGAAAGCAGATTACTTCAGAGACGTCAGAACAGAGTATTTCCGAAAAGGAATTTAGACAACTTATTGGGTTGAAGTTTAGAAGTTTGAAACAAGTATCTCAAAACCCTGTACATGAGGAAACAACAAAAAACCCGTATGTGAAGTACCTAAAGAGAAATTCCTTTTTTCCTCTCAAAATACAACCCAATGGTATTGGTCAAGTTCCACATCATAAAACCATCAACTCTACCTGTCATTACTAATAACACAAATTATGTCTTGAATGATTCAAAGAACATCTTGCTTTGTTCCTTCGGAGTCAGTGATATACTAACAATAATTTGTTAAATTCCTTAGGAATTAACTGCTCTTAATCATACCACTTATTTTTAAATGTTTATATTACAGGAGGGAAAGGGTGGAAAGAAAAGAAAGTATGGTGTTAAAAAAAAGATTACAGTAAATTCTAACGAACACATTCCAAAAGTTTTCATCCACATACCAAAAACAGTACAGTCTTCTAAATTGATCATTGGCTTGCTTATTTTGAGTACGTACAATGCTTTTTTAGATTTAGAAAGCAATCTCTTAGTTAAAACTTGTTTAAATATATATATGTTTAATGTTTCTAGATGAAATCAAAAAAGCTACAAAACCACTTATTCCTATTGAACTGTTTTATGCTGGAATCTTACAGTCAAAATGGTGGTATACGCAGACAAGGCTCACTTCTTTGCACAACCACATCAAAATTACAACTAAAATATAGAACAACCATCACTCAGAAACATCAGAAATCAAGCTGAATGGAAGTCTGACACCTATGGAATTAAAGAAACCACATCCATTGAGACTGGTAGGAAGGGCACAGATGCAGAATGGGCTGATTCCACAGCCACATGGGGGGATAAAAATTTGGGAAGGCTATCTTGGGAGCTAGGAGTCCCAACCCCACACCAGGTCCCCACCCCAGGGTTCCAGTGCCATGAAGGTAAGTCCCCACAACTTCTGGCTGCAAATCAGCAGGGACTGAGTTCATGGAAGAAACTATTGGAGCCCCAAGCAGTTTCTCTGAAAGAACCCACACACTGACTCACCTACTCAAACTCACTCCCTCTGAGCTCTAGCACCAGGGTAGCAGCTTGAAAGGCACCAGTGGTATGCAGGGCGAAACTGAAGTGTCTGGCATCAAGGAGCAGAGGTCATTGTCCCTTTTCTAAATCCTACCCTCACAGAGCCAGCAAGCTGGTGCCATACCTGAGACTCCATCAACCTGGCTAACACTGTTTGACCTGCCTTGGAGATCCCCAGAAACTCCACCCGACCCAACTTCCAGGTCCACCCTAGCTGCTTTTCCATGAATGGCTGGTCTTGGTTCATGCTATACAACCTCTTAAATCTTATCAAACAAGTAAGAGCTGGCTTCAGTGAGCCCCAGGCCTGGCACAGGCAACAGCAAGGCTACATTCACAGCTTGGCTTCACCTTGGAATCTCTAAGCCAGAACAAGTAGTAGCCATCTCAGATTGCTCTATAGCTCATGAAGGGTGGCCCTGGGCAGGACACAGGAGGGGCCTGACCTTGGCCTGCACCACCCAGGAAACCCCAGAGCCTGTGAATCCAGTGGACAGCTATAGAGTCATCAGAACACCACCGTGCTGATCTGCCATGTCAGAGTGGAGGATGGTGGTCAGTGGTCACAGCCAGTCCTTGCAGCTGACTGGCCTGTGTAAATCCCTCCCACCGATCTGCCAATAGCAACCAAGACTCAACTACAAGAGGAGGGTGTACTCAGCCCACACAAAAGGCACACCTCAACTACTCAGCTTGGGTGATGGGGGAGGCTGTGCCACTGGACCCTACAGGACACCTACTACATTAGGCCATACAACTCAGACACAGAGTCAAAATAGCTCTACCTAATATATAGAAACAAACACAGGCAGGCTGCCAAAATGAAGAGACAAATAAACATAGCCCAAATGAAAGAACAGATCAGAACTCCAGAAAAAGCGCTAAACAA
>PVKU01008286.1:56577-75784 GCA_004027475.1 Anoura caudifer
AAAAAAAAAATGAGGATAGTATAAGCAGCCTCTGGGACAACTTCAAGAAGTCCAACATTTGTATCATAAGGATGCCAGAAGGAGAAAAGAAAGAGCAAGAAATTGGATATCTATTTGAAAAAATAATGGAAGAAAACTCCCCTAATTTGGTGAAGGAAATAGACATGTAAGTCCAGGAAGTACAGACAGTCCCACACAGAATGGATGCAAAGAGGCCCCCTCCAAGACACATCGTAATTAAAAATGCCAAACATTACAGATAAAGAGAAAATCTTAAAAGCAGCAAGAGAAAAGTAGTTAGTTACCCATATGGGAATTCCCATAAGACTATCAGCTGATCTCAAAAGAAACTTTGCAGGCTAGAAGGGATTGGCAAGAAATATTCAAATTTATAAAAGGCAGAGACCTACAGCCAAGATTGCTCTACCTAGCAAAGCTATCATTTAGAATCGAAGGGCAGATAAAGAGCTTCTCAAACAAGAAATAACTAAAGGATTTCATCATCACCAAACCATTATTATATGAAATGTTAAAGGGACTTAAGAAATAGAAGAGCAAAGCTATGAACAATAAAATGGCAAAAAAAAAAATACATATCTATCAACAATTGAATCTAAAAAACAAACTAAGCAAATAAGAACAGAGACAGAAGAATCATGGATAGAAAGCGTTTTGATGGATGTCAGATGGGAGGGGGGAGAATGGGTGAAGAGGTGAGGGGATTAAGAAGTACAAACAGTAGTTACAGAATAGCCATGGGGATGTAAAGCACAGTAAAGGAAACAGAGTAGCCAAGGAACTTATACACATGACTCATGCACATGAACAGCGGTGGGGTGATTGTCTGAGGGAGTAAGGGGTGCTGGGTGGAGGGAGGCAATAAAGGAAAATAATCAGGACAACTGTTACAGCATAATCAATAAAATACAATTCAAAAAATAAAAAGAAAGGGCACGAGAGAAGCACCTAAGAGATAAATGTGAAAAATGTCAGGGAAGTTCAGTGTATGTGTTTTTCTTGAGGATGGAAAAGCTAGGTATGAAAAAGACTTCTGAGAACAATCACCAGAGCACTTACAAATTCCCTAATCATATACAGTGCTAACCCCAAATACTGCAAAGTGAAACAAACCACAGTGCCCCACATGAAAGCCTATCTATGCAGTGTGCAGGTCCCGCATTTGGAGACAAGTACAGAGGATGGAGAGTCCAAGAGGCCAATTCAGGTTACAGGTAAGTAAGTCCACTTTGCAGATGAAGACAGAGGTCAACATGCAACTGGGGCAACTGAGACAGCAGTGTTGCAAGTCCCTCTTTCAAAACCAGTGGTTTGCTGAACCATGGAGAGTTGCTGTTCTTCTCTGATTAATTCAGAAAGACTTTCTGGAAAAAGTTTTGTGAAATATTTAAGTGAACAAAAAAGACTGGGGGAAGGGGAACAGCAGCGTTAATATTTTATGAAACCAAAAAGGCATTCTGATATGCAGCACTGGTCCACAGAGTCAGGAGCAGGGCAAGGAGATGAGGTGGGGTAGAGGCAGGGAAGGAAAGGCAGCAGGCACCTGCAGAGACACACTGACCCTACCAGAAGCCATAATGGGCCTTACAGAGAGCTGAAGTTTGGTCAAAATGAGAGGCAGCTACAATGAGGAGACAACACTAGAAGACCCTGCTGCGACAGCGACACTGACATAGCCCTGAGCCAGGCAAGAGATGACAATAGTCCCGAAGATCCTTGGTGGCACCCCAAACCACACATTCATGTCACAGACTAAGAAATCAGAACATCCTCAAGACTGTATTCTCTCTGAAGACGACACTGACAGAATATCTTTTTGAGTCCAAAGTTATTAATGAACCTGACATAAACCATTAGAGATAAAATTTATTACCTTAAAAATCAACTAACACTGACCCTTTTAATTGGTAAATATATCATCAATGTTCGAAACTGGCACCAGCATCTCACTTGGGTAAAAAAACTGCACTTTAAAAAAAAAAAAAGTGTTTCATGCTGAACTCCTTTCAAGTTTCCAATTTGATTTAAAATGACAAATTCCGACACTACTTTTTACCAATTTATTTAACTTACACACTTCTGAGCAAGATTTCTATTTTAAAGATCTACAGCAAGAATGATCTATGCAGCAAATTTGGCAACAAATCAATATTAAATATATTTCACATTTCATAGTATAGAATTCTATTATTTGACAGTTCTTTGCAATCTTAAGCAAAATATTTTAGTGAGAGTATAATTGATATATTTTTCTCACTGCACATAAAGAAAATGATTTAATTACAAAGGATGAAGTAAAATAAAACTTTCACATAATAACTGTGTAAGTGTGAAGAGCAATACGAAGAAGAGGATTCTAACCCTCAGATTTCCCATTTCCAAGGCTTAATAAAGCAAGAATTTTTGATTATTTAATATATTTTCATCATATAACTACTCCCACACCCATAATGTTTTAAATACTGTTAAGCTTATTAAATGGTAGAGAAAGACCTAGTCTGTACATTTAGGCTTACAATCTAATGGAAGAAAGAAGGAAAATGCTACTATATGCTTATTTCCATGAATATCATTAAAATTATCTTAGGAAAATTACCTTCTAAAATAAAAGTCACCCCACCCTAAAAATACCCATTGAGTTATGAATAGACTCCAATGATGTAATTCCAAGGTATCTAAGTCAGCAAGGATACTTGTAAGCATTTTCTATTTTTCATCACTAATTGTAGTACCTAGAAGAAATTTTCAATATGTATTGTACCTAAAACTCTTTCACGAGTAGGAACACCATTAGGAAAAGATCCTAAACATAAAAGTCAAATATTTAAACATTGTTTGAGCTAACTAATTAAACTCTGATTTACCATCAAAATTATTTTTACTCTAAAAGCAGTTCTCTCTAAATTATTCAAATATAATCAGAAGCTTTTATCAGAGGAATGCTAGAGCAAACAATTTCAATGCAGCCAATTTACTAGTCAACAGGGATTGCTAAACAATATAGCTTTTAAAATTATCTAGCCTCACCCAACTTTCCTTAATTGACAAAGTGCTACAGAAGAGAAGAAAAAAAAAATCAGCTGTAATGGGACTATCTAATAACCTATAGTCATGAAACAAATATCTTTTTCATGTAGCTCTGTACTATCAGTATAACTATTCACTGTTCATCATAAACCTTTTAAAATGTTGAAACACTAGCTAACCTTCTAAACATCTACTGAAATATAAAGAAGGCCTGTGTTCAGTTTGTTGGCTAGGTATAAGTAATTCACTACTGGAAAGGTCTTTAAAGTTTATTCAGTATACTTTTCATCATTATCAAGAGCAATCTGCTGTCACGAGGAATCAAAAAACCTCTGAGAGCTTTATCTAACTTCAGGAATGATCATGCATGTATAAGTTACACTTGAGTTTGCAGACAGAATTTTATGGTACTGTTAGGAGCCCTTCCAAAAAAATAGTTACTGGTATATAACTTACCTTTAAGCAAAATTTTACTAAATCACTTTACAATATATCTTACATTGACTATTTACTAACTATATTTATGAAGGTAATTTGGGAACCACTATCAAATGAATTTTTTTTTAATTTCCAAATGTTCTGAAGTATATCATGTTCTTGAGTGCCAATGTTGGACACCGAATTCAGTTAATGCCATCAATTCAAAGTAGATAGGACAGTGGTCTTTTTTCTTATTTGTCCATTATTTCCCAGACTATCTCCATAATAGCCCACTGCTGTGTGATGTCAATTTGTGTTCTATCAGCAGAGAAGTGAAGGTAGGAAACATAAAGCAAAGCCCTTTGAGGTTCTTTGTCCATAAAAACATAAACTCTAAATATGCAAGTGGAAATAAGGAAGTAGAAGGAAAAGTCTCCAACAAAATAATTTACTATGATAATTACAATTATTAATAGTAATGAATGGACTTCTTTTTTCCCCTATTTCCATAATTGTACAGCTCATGTTAACAATTCTTCCAGCCTTTCTCAACTGGTTTTCACTGTAGAATTCATCTCTCTGTCCTATGCACCTAGAAGGTATTTACTTCCTGGCCCCACTGACATCAGGCTTGGCCAGGTAACTTCTTTTGACCAGAGAAACATCAGCAGAAGTGACATTATGCTAGCTCCTAGAAGGAGCTTTAAATGTCATCTGTGGTTTATCCAGGTGTCTTTCTCTTTTTCCTCTGCCAGGAGAACTGTACATTCCTGTCAGAGCCTGCTCCTTCAGTCCAGATCTGAGCATGAAGAAGCACATGGAGCACACCTGCAGCCAACATGTAAATTAAGAGAGAAATAAGCTTTGGCGCATGTATTTGAAGAGAGAGGTATGATGGGAGAAACTGTGCCCCAGTATAGGCACAAAGAGGATGCACTGTTTAGAGAGAATATTAATACAACAAAACTGACTTTGTCTAATTCTTTTTAAATCATCATCAGGTGCAGGCAAATCTACACAACAGCATTGGCCAAACATCCCTCCTACCTGAGGTGGACTGATCTCATTGCCCGCTTCTTGAATACTACTGTGTAAACTGCTAAAATTTTAGGGTTCTTTGTTATTTCAGGAAGCTGGCAAAAGGAAATAAAAGTAAATATTCTGGCAGGAGCATTATTTTGCTGTGTCATATGTATTATATTTGTTCTCCCTATTCCTAGTTGGCCTACTTCTTCCTTCATCTTTTCCCTCATGCTACCCACTGACAGTGATTTTTAACAACACAAGTTGCAATAGGGCAACCTCCACATAAATGGACTTTGCATGTTTCACATAAAAATGAATGCCTAAAATTTTACTGAAATTGTAAACCACACAATACTAGCAATTTAAGTTTTGTAAGTTTGTATTAGTATTAATGGAAAGTGAGGGACACCCATAACCCTACCTCCTCACCCCCGCAACAAACCCTACCTCCCTTTCTATTTTAAATAAGCTTTGACTGTGAAAAATATTCACAGTACTCAAATTTCTAATATTCTTAAGTTTTATCATAGCATTTCATAGCATTACAGGGAAGTTCTTATTGTTCATTAAGAAGATTTTCTACTTCTATTAATATGCTTTACATTCATGCCTTGGATATCCATGTTTAGCCTCTTATATCAAGATACATATGCAAACACAGCACAGCGAGGATGGTCTGGGAATAAATGACTATTCTATCTGGTCCTATGCCTGATCCCAACTTCTGTTTCCATCTGAATCTCCTAGCACAACCAGTATGACCATGCTGAACCAATTACTATTCTCCACATGTAGCATGAACTTTCACATTCCACATCCCTTGTCTTTTGGCTTCATCTTTTTCCAAGCCTCGAAAACAGCCCTCATTTCATATAAGTTACCATGTTCTTTAATTCAGGTATCATCTCTTACGTACCCACTGCTTTTTCTTTCAGTCTCTATTCCACCATAGTAAAATGATTTTTTGTTTTTCTAAGGGACAAAAGTAGTTCAAAGCTCAAGAGTCAGAACATTTGAGCTTGAAGCCTAGCTTCAATACTCATTCATATATAACTTTGCAGATGTTATTTTTCACTGGCTCCAGACTATCAAATGTAGATGAAAAAGGTAAATATCTCAAAGGGTGGCTTTAGGATTAAATGAGGAATGCATGTAAAATGCTTAGCACAGTGCCTGACACATAGAAAGCACTCAGTTAATGTAACCAGTAAGCTATTACAAGGTATTACTAATCTCTGCATTTCAACAGTACATAGTACAATGCCTACTGCTCACTATACTAAGCACTGTGGAAAAACAGATAAATTATGTAGTACCACTGACCACAGGAGTGGCAAGGAGAATCAGCGGTCACCATACAAAAATGTCAAGGCCAGACTATGAATGCCAAGCAGGATTTTGATCAGCACATCCCAGAGGACCATGGATAAAATATACAAAAGCACAGAAAAATAAAATCACAAACTGTAAACACTTACTACCATATATCAAGTATATGATGTGAGACCTTCTGCTCTATTCTGCTATCAACTTTATTTGCTACAATTATTTTTATCAATTATGGAAAGAGAGCAACAGGTGTAAATGTATTGATACTGATTCTAATTAAAACTCGTAGACTTTACTCACGACACAACACCTTTAGGCCCTTCTATCAATGATACTTTACCTTGTTTAGACAATTATTTGAGTTCTACTGTAACAAAAAAATTATAAACTTAAGGGGGAGAGAGACTACTTTTAGTAAGTAGGTTGATATCTCTTACATGATTGGGGTAACTAAGAAAAAAGAAAATTTAGAAAATTTATAAAAACCAGATATAGAAACAGCTGAATGAGGGCATTCAGAATAGTAGAAGAGAGTACATAAGAGCAATCAATTTTCACTTTAAGGAGAAAGAGTATTTATACTACATTTTTGAAAGATTTCTCACTAAAATAATCAGAAATAAAAGAGTTGTATTATCATGGTACAAATCATTGGCATAACCCAGGACATCTGAGGATGGTTAGCCCTAAAGTTCACTAAGCAGTTTGTGGGTAAAACAATTTGTGGGTAAAAATTCACAGGTTTTAATAACTCAAATAATTTAAAATTGTTAATCTGTGTAGACTTCTATCCAAACTTTCCAAGTAATTCAAATAACAAAAGATTGACTTTAGGATTCTTTGTCTGAGTTTGCTATTTTTAGGCTTGAGGATAGGTGTTAGAAGTCATGTGACAAGTTTATAATTTAAGCTATGAAAACAAGCCCTTTAGATTCTTAAAATTAATTTCTTTTCTATAGTAGGTAAGGCATGAAATCTAAACATATGAACAAACTCTAAAATTTAGTTAATATAAATGGATTGGATGACTAAAATGCATTGATGCATAGGAAAACTCTATTATTAAATGACCAACTGTGCATTTAATGGTATTCCAAGTCACATGACTTTTATATAATAATGAAGGTAGAGGTGAAATGTCTTTGTAATAAAACCTACAAAGCATCATTTTACTTTATTTTCTAAAACTGTGCTTACTTAACATAAAATGTATTAATGGTAAAGTACAACTGTCCAATTTTTCAACACTGAAAAAGGTCTCTAACAGTTACTAGCAGTAGTCTTCCTAATGTTACACCAAAGAGTAATACAGAAAAGCAGCTTGCTTTGTAGTAAAAATTCTATCTAGACTCCCAGTAATGGATACCACTGTTAAGAACAGTGAGCGCACTCGTGAACAGTTGAATGTTCTGTTTCTCCTTTGCTTAAAATTCAGTTTCTTCATATATTTTTGCATTTAAATAGTAATGTGTTCTCATGTGTTCTAACCTGAAAGAAAAACTGCTTTATCATAGGAAAGTTCAAAGGTGACACTCTGCACACACTTACAAAGAGTCCTTTTATAACCATAAAAGAGAAGAAAAAAGGATGTAAAACTCATCTCCCAGGCTTCAAAAGAAAGTCTGAAATGGATTACCAAGGAAATTAGTCACTGATCTTCTGAAGGTGAAACTAGATGCTATAGGTAGGTTCCAGCTATTTTTATATTGTATTAGCAGCTGTCACCTCACACTGGGATTCAAATGCCCAATAAAACCAAAGGTGGCAAATCTATTTGCCTATTATTTCATACATATAATTCTATTAATTTTAGTATCATATTTGTATTTTCAAATATTTTTAAAGTCCTCATCTTGAATTTGCATTAAAATTAAATTCATAATTAGTTCCAATTCCAGAAAAAATTACAAAAGTGACCCAAATAATTTATTCTTAAAACCCAAATAAAAAAAATAAAGGCAAAAATTCAAAGGGAAGACAATTCAAAAAATATAAACATTTAAATATAGGTTTTAGACTCTTTTAAGCACCTACTTCACAAAATCACTTCTTGAACCTATGCAAGTTTGCACGTTTTCAACTACCCTCATCAAAAGCCCCTGGAACAATTTCTGAAGACACCGCCCATGTTAACAGGGCACGTTCCCCCGCAGTTTTCAGGTCTGAAGTTTTACTGTGCCAAAGTTCAGACGACCTGCTTGGAAAATTTCCCACCCTACTCAACAGAAATTAAGTTCCCTGCTTTGAAGAGGTTCATTTACCTACTGCTTTTCACCTCACCCACATCATCTTTTAAAGCTTTCTGTGGGACACCTGCTGCTTGATGACTCCGACCTCCTATAGGTCCCTACAGTTCGATTATGTGCTATCCCCCTTCAATAATAAATATAAAACTCCCATTTACATAGAATAACTTGTATGTATTTCTTTCTGCCATAATCCCTAAGATACTTATGTTGAAGAGTACACTATCAGTTATTTCAGATACAGATGCCTGGTAAGATCACTTTGTGTCAGAGAAAAAGTAAGATAATTTATAAAAGATGGTAGTTAAATTCAAACACTTGAAGAAGATGGTTATAGATGACTGATCTGAAGTTTTACAACTTGCTCATAAAATTGTTATTAATTATCTTACTATTGATTTTGAAATAAAACTGAATTGTGAAAAATCTCTTCTAATCCTACAAAATGTGTTCAATGACTCTTCCTGGGTGAGGAAGAGGGTTCCAATAACATAAAAAAGTTAAGTTCTGAGCCACTGGGCATCTCAAATGTGAAGTGACAACTTAATGAAGTAAAGAGTTCGGCACTCAAAATTTAAAATCATGAATTTAACTCCTCTTTAAAAAAAAAAGTTACTGTATTTTTTGGACTATAAAACACACTTTTTTACCACATTTTTTCACCGTCTTATGGTGCAGACCCCAGATGCACCCAGGTTTTAGAGGAGGAAAAATTTTGAAGCAAAAAATGTGGTGAAAAAAGTGTGTCTTATAGTCCAATGCATACGGTATGGTTACTTAGAGTCCTAAAAGTTAACTGTTCATCTCAAAAGGAAAAACCAAAACAGATGGGTAAGAAGTTATTTCACTAAATAGAAACAATTTTTTAATTCATCATCAAGCTATGAGTGTAAATCTGAAATGATAGGTTATATAGTATGATAAATGCTTATTTATAAATATTCATCAAACTTATTTTTATTCATTAATCTGAAGAAAGAATTTGTACATATATGAATTTAAGTTGATCAGACAGAAAAGCAAAAGCTAGTTCTTCTATTTTTGCTTCCATATAAGAATATTACAGGAATTAACTACTACTTCTTGATTTATAAGCTTACAGATCTACTGAATTCTTATAAGACAACTTAGCACTATTAAACCCCTTTCTCCTCCTTTATCAAGTACCAACATGGTTATAATACAATTTTTGGTGAGATAAGTCGTCAGTGTTTTCTGCAATTAATTTGTTCAACAAAAAGTTACTGAACACCAACACAGGCTGGCACTGTACCAGCTGGTGGAAAACCATAAGAAACAAGACAAAAAGCCTGCTCTCACAGAGCTCACCTAGTGAGAGACACAGTAAACTATAAAACAAATGAACAAAATGTACAGTATGTGCATAGTATCCAGAATATATTAAAAACCCTTATATTTCAATAACTAAAAGACAAATAACCCAATTCAAAAATAGACAAAGAACCTGAACAGATGGTTCTAAGAAGATACAGAAATGGCCAAAAGCACATAAAAAGGTGGTCAGCATTATTATTCACAGGGAAATATACATCAAAGCCACAATAACCACTTAATATACACTAGAACGGTGGTAATAATAATAATAAAATAAAGTGCTGGCAAAGATGTGGAAAATGTGGAATCCTTGCATGTTGCTGGTAGGAAGGTAAAATGGTACAGCCATGGAAACAGTTTGGCAGTTCCCAAAAAAGTTGAAAACAGAATGGCCACATGACCCAGCAATTCCACTTCTAGGTATATACCCAAAACAATTGAAAACAGAAACTCAAGCAAATGCTTGTGTAGGAATGTTCACAGCAACACTATCACAACAGTGAAAATATGAAAATAAAACAAATGTCCACTAACTAATAAATGGACAATTAAATTGTGTTACATGCATACAATGGAGTCTCATTCAGCCATAAAAGGAATGAAGTACTGATACATGCTACAATAAGGATGAACCTCCAAAACATTATACTCAGTGAAAGAATCCAGACACAAAGGTCACATACTTTATGATTCCACTTACATAAAATATCTAGTACAGGTAAAATCATAGAAATTAAAAGCAAATTGGTGGTTGCTGGGGCTCCAGAGAGGAAATAGGGAGTAACTGGGTAATGGTCACAGCGTTTTATTTTAGGATTTTAGGATGATGAAAATGTTTTGGAACTAGATACAGGTGGTGGGTGCACAACACTGTGAAAATACTACATGCTGCTAAATTGTGCACTTGAAAATACTCAATTCTGTTCTGCGAATTTTGCCTCAATTTAAAAATATATATACTTAGAAAGAGATACAGAGAGAGAGAGAGAGAGAGAGAGATACAGAGAGAGACAGAGAGAGAGAATATGTTAATGATAAGATGTAAGGGAAAGTGGTTACAATTTTAGAAAAGATGGCCAGCGAAGGCCTCACTAAGGAGGCAACATTAGAATACTGACCCAAAGGAAGGAATCTTTTATACAGACATCTGAGGAAAGATCATTTTAAGCAAAGTGGATACTGCCTCATTTTTGAGGCAGAGGGAAGGCCAGTGTGGCCAAGAAAGACAGGAAGGGGAGAAGCAGGAAATGAGAGTAGAGAGGAAACGGAATCAGATGAGGTGAGGGAGGCCCTAGAAGGTTATTCCAAGGACTTTGGTTTTTACTCTTAGGGAAAGGGGAACTAATATAAGGTTTTGAGCAGAAGAATGATGTGAAGTTTCAGGGTCATTCCAGTTGCTGAAATGAGAAGATACTACAGAACCACAAAGGGCAAAAGCATGGTCCTTAGTTAGAAAACTATTGCAACAATCTAAGAGAGGGATTTCTGTAATTTGTCTTCTGATTCTTTTGGTAAATTTTCTCTTAGGTTTTTTTGTTTTTCTTTTGATCCCTACACTGTCCTATACTGTCTCCACTCTTTTGAGTTCCTTTTTCCTCCATTTATTCTATCTTCATGTAAGCATTCCTCAAATGTCTGGCAATCCTTGGTGGTCTGCTACTAGTTGAAAGACTAAAAAAGCACTATCTCTGCGGGCAGGACTTATAAACCTCACCATGGGGATTGTTTGGCTGAACTGTTCCCAAACTGTAGTATCTCAATCTTTTTTCTTTACCTGGTCAGTTTACCCAAAGAAAAATAAATCCTGGGTACATTCTACAACAGCAAAGCTACTGAGTTCTTCCTGAGGCTTGAAGATCTAATCAGTACAAAAACACGTCATGAGACCTAACTCTTTATCTATCCAACCCAATCTATCATCAGCTCCTGTCAGTTTAAGTCAGGAATAAATCTCTAATTTATGTGCTTCTCACCATCTTTCCTGTCATTACCCTGGACCAAACTATATTCTTTGCTTACCTGGAACACTAAAGAAGTCTTGTTTATTCACTCCCCAGGTTATCCTTCAATATGTCTGTTTCCCATAATGAGCCAGAGTGATCTTTTCAAGATGTAAACTTAAACCCTTTTCCTTCCTTCTCATCTCCTCAAAACTACTCCCACCACCAGTTTTTGAAAAGTCTAGCGGCTGTCATTACTCTTAAAACAGTTACATGGCCTGCCTGCTTTTGCAGCCTCATCTTACACCTGGCCCCCAGAATGCTGAGTGCCCAAACTGTTCTTTGTTCGCACCATAGCCATTCCTTCTGCAGCTGTTTCTTTGCTCCATCTATTGATATTTCCCGTCTGGGAAAAATTCTTTTTTCCCTCTTCCCGCAGTTCAGTCTGATACCAAAGTGCTCACTTTAGACACCTATTCATCAAGGAAACATTCTTAGCCCTGGCTGGTGTGGCTGGTGTGGCTGGTGTGATTGAGCACCAGCCTGTGAACCAAAGGGTCACTAGTTCAATTTCTGGTCAGGGCACATGCCTGGGTTGCAGGCCAGGTTCCCGGTGCGGGGCGCACAAGAAGCAACCACACATTGATGTTTCTCTCCCTCTCTTTCTCCCTCCCTTCTAAGTAAATAACAAAATTTAGCAGTCAGTTCAGTCTTTGCTACAGTTTATACTATTCATAGTTCTTACCAGGCATAAATAAACTTACATTAATAAGACAAGCTAAAAAACACATGGAGTAATCAAAAATGCACTGGAATTATGAAACCTCAAAAACACAATTAAGATTTCCGGCCAAGATGGAGGCATAGGTGGACACACTGTGCCTCCTCTCACAACCAAAATTAAGGACAACAAAAATTGAGAACCAAAAAACAACCAGAACAGATAGAAAACTGAATTGTATGGAAGTCTGACAACGATTCACCCAGACCAGTAAGAGGGATAGAGTTGGCGGCTGGTGGAGAGGGATTGCGGCAGGAAAAAGCAGTGGCTAGTGGTCACAGATGCGCAGGCGGCGGTTACCAGGCACAGGGAGGCAACAAGCAGACCAAGCGAGGCATGCAAGGCGGCTGACTGAGGTCACACATTCAAGTGCAGATAAGCCAGACGAAAACGGGCAGCAGGACAGACTGCTCAACCCAGGGCCCCAGCACCGGGAAATAGAGCCTAAAAGCACCGATTGAACACACTTGTGGGGGTTGAAGTCCCAGGTCCTAGAATGTACACAAGCCCACCCACCCGAGAATCAGCACCAGAAGGTCCCAATTTGCTTGGGGAAAGCGGTGGAAGGGACTGGAATCCGAGAGAGCACGGAGCAAGCGCAACTGTTCCCTCTCGGACCCTGCCCCCACATACAGCATCACAACCCAGCAACTGGGCTGCCCCACCCTGAAGAACACCTAAGGCTCCGCCCCTTACTACATAACAGCCATGACCAGATCAAAAAAAACAAAACAAAACCAAAAATGGCTCAAACGGGAGAACAGATCAAAGCCCCAGAGCTAATTCATCTAAGCAACCAAGAGATAGCCAACCTATCAGATGCACAGTTCAAAGCACTGGTGATCAGGATGCTCACAGGATTTGTTGATTTTGGTCATAAATTAGATGAACAAATGAAGGCTACAATAAGTGAAATGAAGGAAAATGCACAGGGAACCAATAGTGATGGGAGGAAAACTGGGACTCAAATCAATGGAGTGGATCAGAAGGAAGAAACAACCAAACAGAAAAGAATGAAGAAACAAGAATTCAAAAAAATGAGGAGAGGCTTAGGAACATCCAGGATATCTTTAAACATCCCAACATCCGAATTATAGGGGTACCAGAAGGGGAAGAAGAAAAGCAACAAGTGGAAAACATTTTTGAACAAATAATAAAGGAGAACTCCCCCAATCTGGCAAAGGAAATAGACTTCCAGGAAGTCCAGGAAGCTCAGAGAGTCCCAAAGAAAGTGGACCCAAGGAGGAACACACCAAGACACATCATAATTACATTAGCCAAGATTAAAATGAAGGAGAAAATTCTAGAAGCAGCAAGGGTAAGGGGACAGTCACCTACAAGGAAGTTCCCATCAGACTGTCAGCTGATTTCTCAAAAGAGACCTTATAGGCAAGAAGGGGCTGGAAAGAAGTATTCCAAGTCATGAAAGGCAAGGACCTACATCCAAGATTGCTCTATCCAGGAAGACTGTCATTTAGAATGGAAGGGCAGATCAAGTGCTTCTCAGATAAGGTCAAGTTAAAGGAGTTCATCATCACCAAGCCCTTATTATAGGAAATGTTAAAGGGACTTATCTAAGAAAAAGAAGACAAAAAATATGACAGTAAAAAGACAGCAAATTCACAGATATTAACAACCATACCTAAAACAAAAACAAACTAAGCAAACAGCCAGAACAGAAACAGAAACACAGAAATGGAGATCACATGAAGGGTTAGCAACAGGGGAGTGGGAGGAGGAGAGAGAGGGAAAAGGTACAGGGAATAAGTAGCACAGACAGTGGGTAGAAAATAAACAAGGGGAGGGCAAGAATAGTGTGGGAAATGTAGAAGCTAAAGAACTTATGACACATGGACATGAACTAAGGGGGGGAGTGTGGGTGGGAGGGGATGTGCAGGGTAGAGGGGAATAATGGGGGAGAAATGGGACAACTGTAATAGCATAGTTAATGAAATATATTTAAAAAAAACAAAAACACAATTATATATTTTCCCCCTTCAGGCCAACATGTACAGACTCTATCTAGGAATACAAGCGACATTTAATAAAATGCCTGTAGAATAATGAAAATGATGAGGATGATGATGGTGATGATGACGACATCTAAAATTTACCAGGCATTTAACTTGTAATAAATATGCTAAATATTTTATATTTAAGCCTAATGATAATTCTAAGAGCTAGATATTATTATTAATCCTCACTTTAAATACATTAGAAAGAGGCTGAGCAATGTTAGGAGGTGGTAAGGCTGAATTCAAACAAAGGCTATCTGACTCCAAAGCTCTGAACCACTCAATTGTAGAAGAAAAAATATCACCGTTAAAGGCTAGGGTTTAGAAAAGGTTTTGTTGTCAGAATCTTAAAAGACACATGTTCAAGTATATTTACTTCAATATTGTAACCATGTATACATTAAAACTGTAGGAAGTATTCCATCTTAAAAGAGAAACTGACTTTAATACCATTACACTATTAATAGACTTTAAAATATTTTCCTAGGAGATGTTGTAACTAAAATTATTTCACATCATAGAAGTGAGATTTTAATCTTCTCTATAAAAAGACAATCTCAAACTTTTAAATTCAATTATTTTTATCATAACACAAGTAATTTCTTAAAAAGAAGCCAAAGCACGAAAGTCAGAAAAGGTAAAGAAGTTATAGTTAAGTCATCAGAAATTTTACTGAAATGATTCCAAAATTAAGACAGTATAACAATATGTTCTTCAGTATTAGTATTTTAGATTTTGAAACAAGCCACTTGATAGTGGGAATACACTAACATTTGCACAAAGATCCAAACTAAATATGGACTTATATTACTTGTTTGCTGATGTCATATTTTTTAAAAATCCTACTGTAAGCATACCTTGGCAAAAAATACGGTGAGGTGAGTTTCACTGCCAACAATCCAAATAGGGAATTTTGGAGATTTCAAGTAAGAACCAACCTAGAACAAATGTAGCAAAGTAAACAAATGAAAATTTTATACTGTTAGATATTTCCCCATGAATATTTGAAATGTAACTGAAGTATCCAATTAATATTGAAATGAAACAGTGTATTGTGCCAGAATGCCTTACCCATAATGGTTAAATGCTGAATATAAAATGAAAACATGTTCACAAAAACTTACACATGCACGTTCATAGTAGTGTTATTCATCATAGCCAAAAAGTGGAAACACCCATTAACTGATAAATATATAAAAACTACTAAATTATATACTTTAAAATAGTAAATTTTATGATATGAGTTATATATCTATTCTGTAAAAGGTCAAAAGCACTGATCATCTTCCCTGTTCAGACGTGTGTGTACATATATATTCACACAGAGGGAGAAGAGGGGGAAGAGCAGGACAGAAATATCATTTTATTTGTATTAATAAACACACACAAGGGTAAGCAAAAGGAGGCTTACAGTTGTTTGTATGGAAAAAGACATGCAGGTTATGATTATTACAATAACTTTATTAACTCTAAACAATGCCCCAATGGCACAGTGCACTTAGGTACAATCTCACAAGTGCTGAAATTGCTGGCCTTCATTCTTTACACATTCTTGTAGTCTACTTGCTATGTACTCAAGCATGCTTTAGCACAGAGTTCTTTATAAACCTACTTTTGCCCACCCTCGTATGGTCAAAATGATATGAAAATGTTCATTTCACTTCTAAAGGGCAATTTGCTGCACTATCCATAGGGAAATGCTCAGATTCACAAAACTACACAAACACAAATATTTCCTTAATGCCATTTCTCTCAACACCTGGTATTAAGTAAACATACAAAGATTTTGATAATGATACCTATGGTACATACATATGGACAGCACAGTGTAATAAAGTGGTTGGGTTTTTCTTTTTGTTTTCACAAGGGTCTATTTCATTATTGGTGGGCAGCTCATTGAACAGTTAAATACATTTAAATAATGTATAGGAGGCCGCACGACAGCAGCACTGGTAACTAGACAGACAACCAATTCAACTAGAAGCCAGCTAACAAGTAACTGTCTAAATATTTCAAACACAGCTCTTGTTTAGCTCATCCTTTGTTTTGATCACCTTCTTGGAGGGAAAAAAAGCCTACTGGTCACAATGGAAATATACTGAAGCCAAATCTTCTGGTATCCATTTCCAGAGGTTTCTTTCAGCTGGATTAAGCCTCCAACTCCAGGGCAAGCCCAAGTTTGTGGCCTCTAGCATTAATGCTCTTCCCAGCTACCAGCGCACACAGCGTGAGCTTTACACCAGGCCTCAGAGTCTGAGTGCAGCCCACTCCAATTAAACTAGAGTTGTTGACTATTGCAGAAAAGGAAGCAGTGGGATCCAACTGATATTTAGCGGCAATGCCAAAGCAACTGAAGTTGGTACCTGATGTCCAAGCAAGGTTTACTGAAGTGTCAAGATCTTCACATACTTTCTGATAAATTGAGCCTCCAAACTGTCCCATCATTGACATTAGCTGGAAGTCCCCAGTCCTATAGCCCACTGTGAAGTTATTTGTCAGCTTTGATTTGGTACTGTCAGAGGTCATCTGGTATCCAGCAAGCCAGCCCTCATAACCAAAGACAGCTGAACCATGGATTGCAGGTCCAGCAAAATCAAAGTCAACAAGTTTTACACATTCTCTCTTGTAAGAAGACTTGATTTTACCACTTTTCTTTCCTGTGTTTGGTAAAAAAGTGGTATCAAATGTCAGTTTCAAACCTTGACAATTCTGGTCTTCAACTGCGATTTCCATTCCCAGAGTGTTATCGGTGTTCCATTTCCCTGTGCAAGTCAGACCATATTCATACAATTTACATTTGGTGTCCAAGGCCCCAGTAACTCTACCAGTGACTGTATTAAATGAACCAGATGTTAAGAATTCCATGCCACTACATGACTTTTTCACATCCAGTTTCACCAACCCAAAACCAAATCCTTTGTTGAAAATATCTCTGGCAGCTTTGTCAAGGTCAGCATACGATGGAGGGATACACATTGGCCGACCCGCAGCTCAGTCCGTAGGTTGCCATGGCGAGGCTGCAGGAAAAGGAGATCTAGTGGTCTCCAGAGGGGGGCCATCACCTGTGTTCAGCATGCTCGAGGTTGAGCTGCAGCTGCCTCGAATGGAAGGTGAAGTGAAGGACTAAAGTTTGTTTTTAAAAAATGCTGTCTTGACTCAGTTTTGAGGCCCTGGCTAGAGGCCAGTCAGTACCCTTAAAAAAGACTTCTGAGTAAGTCTGCACCCTGGCCCCTTTCCTTAGAGGTTTCTCCCACTCCAGGCCACTAGGCACTGCCCTCATGGCCCTGGAGCTGGTACCACAGGATGTGGGAGAGCCAGTCCTTAAGCCCCAGAGTTCACAGAAACTATTTGAATTAGCCAAACCACCCTGAGTCCATGAAACCTAGCTGACTCAAGCCCCTGCTCCCACATAAAGTGCCCCCTAGGGTTGCAGCTTGCTGGTGGCCTTGTCCCAGGTGTAACCCTAGGTGGCCCTGCCAGGAGGCCCTCTCTGGTTGGGAGCCATCAGTAAGCTGTTCTGCCTTCCCTCCAGCCAAGGGTCAGTGTGTTATGTCTGCTACTAAAAGAATCTTCAAATCTTTTCCAACAGCACAGTTGCTGCTAGAATCTAGAGCCACATGTTAGCAGAGGAACACACAGCAGCTGTGACTTTCTACTAAGCTCCTGGGGGAAACAGACACTCCTCAGTTGCACCTCACAGTTAGAGAAAAGCAAAAGCATACATTTAGAAAAGCTTATGATCATGTGAAATTTTCCACTCATTCACACAACAAATATTTACTGAGCACCTGCTGTGTGCCTAGGAACAACGTACCTGCTTGCCTTCTAAGAGTCTATATTCCATTAGGGATGACAATAGAAAAACAAATTCTGCCCTGGCTAGTGTAGCTCAGTGAATTGAGCACAGGCCTGTGAAACAAAGCATCGCGGTTCAATTCCCAGTCAGGGCACATGCCTGGGTTGCAGGACAGTTCCCAGCAGGGGACGCACGAGAGGCAACCATACATTGATATGTCTCTCCCTCTCTCCTTCCCTTACCCTCTGAAAAAGGTAAATAAATAAAATCTTTTTTTAAAAAAAGAAAAACAAATTCAAGATTATAAAAATAAAAATAAGTAGACAAAAGAGATCGTTACAGAGTGATATTCCTATGAAATAAGGCTGAAAACAGTCACTGAGGGCACGGTCAAGGAAAGGGTCTTTGAGGTGCCATTTGAAGGAGGACCTGAAGGGGAGAGTGGACGATTCCAGGCAGAAATGACAGCAAGTAGGAAGGCCTATCAGGCAGGAAAGGGCGTGGCGTGTTTAAGAAGCCACAGGAGACCAGCCTGGCTGGAGTGCAGCTATGGAGAGAGCAGTGCTGCTCTGGAAGGAGAGCAGGACCCAGATCGCCAGGGCCCTACAGGCCACGTGGTGAAAATGTCATAGTAAACATGGCCATACCCTCACCTCCTCCAACACACACAGACATGTGCACGCCCACACACATACTTCTTAAAAAATAGCTTTATTAAAATAACATTGACATATAGAAGCTGTATATATTTAAGGTGTAGAACTTAATGTTTTGATATATGTATACATTATGTAAAGATCACTACAATTAAGCTAATTACCTATCATCACCTCTAAATAGTTACCACCTTTTCTGTGTGCAAGCTTTTTTTGAATAAATGTTTGTGTGTGTGCATATGTATGTGTGTTTGGAGAAGAGAATGCAACTTGATTATATGGTTGTCAGGCTGACTCAGAATAGTTTTAGCCTGTGTAATTCAAGTCACTAAAAGGAAGAGTTGCTACTGTTTAACATTATGATCACTACCAATGAATAAGGGCAGAATGAAACCTGTTTGATTTTCATACCACATCACCCCTGTCCAAGTGTTGTCAAGAGAGAGGAATGCTGTCTGGTGGCAGGGAGGGAGGGAGGGAGGACTGAGGGGAGGAAGAATGGAGGGAGAGAGAGCGGGCACAACACTGTCACTGTCTCTAAGACTAACCCCCACCACCTGAACCACCGCCATGGAACCACCACTCTGTCAATAAACAGAAAAGAAAAGTAGGTCTTTC
>PVKU01008287.1:0-75634 GCA_004027475.1 Anoura caudifer
TGGTTGGGTTTTTTTTGGTTCTATATTTTTGTTGTCCTTAATCTTGGCACAGTGTGTCCACCTACGCCTCCATCTTGGCTGGAAGTCATCCATTTTTTTTAAGATTTTATTTATTTTATTTTTAGACAGAGGGGAGAGGAAGGAGAAAGAGAGGGACAGAAACATCAATGTGTGGTTGCGTCTCTTGTGCCCCCTACTGGGGACCTGGCCTGCAACCCTGGCATGTACCCTGTCAGAGAATCGAAACAGCGACCCTTTGGTTCATAGGCCAGCACTCAATCCACTGAACCTCACAAGCCAGGGCTGTTCATTCTTTTGTTCACTAGATACAAAGATACAAAAAAATGTCTTGCTAAAAAGTAAAAAATGGGCTGTGTTACGAATTCTAAGTACCAACTATACCTCTGTGGTTTGAAACATGGACAGTTACTCATATTGAATATAAACATGATTGTCTCCTGTATGATAAGATTGTGTAAACATATCGTATTGAAGAAATTGACTCTGTTTGCCACCCAAGAGAAAATTCCCAATTCAGTTCCCAAAGAAAGATTGGGTCAAAGATATGGCCTTTTTAGCTGATGTGACTTTTAGTAAACACAAAAATGCATGATTCTCATTGTTCATTCCTTGTGAAATTAGGTCTTTGCAAGATGCATTTGGTAAAAACAATCTGAATCCTTATCTATACTGAGGTCATTTTCCAAAAAATGAAAATGATAGCCTAAGCTACATTTCTACAGTTGTAGATTTGAAGTTGCAGTTTAAAACAAAATAAAACATAATAGAATGTGATTTCAAACTGTAATATAAAGAACTAACCTTCTTCATTTCCCTTTTTCAGTTAATACTACTTGTGTAGTTAAAGAACTGCAAATGGAATATATTAGCTGTAGGACACTTAGGTGTAGGAGACCATTCTGCGTGGTGTGGGCCCAGCTCCCACTCGGAGATGCACAGGACCCATGCCCACGGAGAGGTTCTCCCATGGGGAATCAGGCCTGCATTTGTACCTAAGCCGCTTTGAGTCTTGCTTTTGCTAAAAACTCTCTCACCCTGAATTGAGACAGCAAGTGCTTATTGTAACTTCCTAAAACCCATGCTAAACTTTCCTAGGAGGAGTGTAACTGGTTAGACCACTTTTCCCTTTTCCATTTGTAAATATCCTTCTTTTGTGATGTGATTAGTGGCTTTGGCTCCTTTGTTGTCTGTAAAAGGTAACCACCTAAAGCGAACCTGTGCATAGTAAATGAAGACCATCATGTAATGTGGGAAGAAACCCAATAAAGGCCTGTCATGACAGAGGCCGCGGGCTTTCTCTCCCCTTGAGAGAAAAGCCATGCTGCTCCTTTTCCTCCACCGCACTTGGTAGTCTGTGTGAATGTCTTAGTTCATCCATAATGATGCAGACACTGCAGGCCGGTGTCTGCATCACTTAGGTACTGAAAACTAAACATGAATGTGTTGGAAAAACAGAGCTACAAATACCTTGGGATAGATAGCCTAAAACAAAAACCTTTTCTAAAAACAAAGATTCTATTTACAACAGTAAATAGTAAAAAGTTCCTACATTTATGAACAGCTGTTATTTAAATAAAACTAAATGTTGCTCCCAGGTACAGGCTTGTTGCAAAGCCAAATCAAAGGGTTGACATTAAAACCTCTGGACCAAAGAAAAGGTGTCAGGTTGTTGGTCTTATGAAATGTCTAAGTTATGAAAGAGAAATTCATAATGAGACATTTCCATTTTAATTTTTGTTTTGTTTTTTATTTGGTGACACTGATTTATTCATGTAAGATAATTATAGAGTGTTTTATCAGGGAAGCTTGAGAAGCATTCTCAGGGAGAAAGTGGGGGTAAGGCCCAAAGAACTGACCTATCTGGAGGTTTCGGCAAGAATCTGGAACAGTTTCCTGATTCCTGATGCCCAGGGACCCTAGGACCTGTGACTTGTGTTTTAGTGGTTTAGGGGGTTGGAAGGCAGAGGTGAGGTACAAGGTAGGCCCTTAATTTTTATTTTTAAGTTTTAATTAAATGTATAATCTCCAGTAGTATATGTATTTGTTATCATGTTAGATGCTTGTGGAAATTCAGTGATAAGTTTATAGTTCTGAACAGTTGATTTTTCTTATACCCAGCTCACTTTATTTATTGACTCAAATATGCTATAGGCCTTTGAGCTTACAAAAAGTTTTCAATAAACTTATTTTATTAAGCTGAAGGTATTAGTATCTAAGCATGTCACTAAGCGTTTTCAATATAATGTATAAGACAGGGCATATTACATTTCTAATGTAAATACAATGAGCTCTTTCCTTTGAAGGTCAGATATGGTCTTATTGCGTGGAATAGGTTCGGTTTGTTTCCTAGTGATGTTTTGGGATACACTTTACTGTTTTAATGGCTATCAGCTCTAATATTGTTTGCCCCTCTCCATTTCACCCTCATACAAGGGAAGCACCTTTGGAAAGGAATAATATATAAAAACCCCTTAGTAATATTGGTTGTATTTGATTTATAAACTTGAAAATGCATTGCTGATGATAACAAGAATGCTATACATTTGATAGGAGGAAAATGGACTTGGAAGAAGAATGGATAAATTTAAAGACCTAGAAGTTATGGAATGTACAATAAAACTAAAAGCTATAAAATTATTAAGCTATACTATGTTAAGCTTTAACATGTTTTAGCTTAATAATGAAAAAATTTTAAAATGTTGTACCTGAGTTTCCTATAAAATAAATTATACTATGAATAGTATTATACTATAAACAGTGTTTTTAAAAAATAAAACTGAATATTACCCCAAAAGTCATATTGCTTTGCATATTGGTGCAAATTGAATTTGGGAATGTATTGGGAATTGTGTTTTTAAACTACAATTCCAGCATAGTAGGAATACCACACCTACTAAGAGGAACTAAGTCAGCTTAAATAATATTGGTAATAGCAGCTGTTTATTTCACGTTTAGCATATGTACTGTTTTAAATATCTCATATATATCTCATTTTAAACCCTTGATCAACCCTAAATGGTAGCAGGCATTACCAACACTTACAATGAGAGAACTGAGAAGTAGAATGCTGTGTATTTTTCCCAGGATTACACAAGGAAGGAGCAGAGGGCGGATTTGAACCCAGGTTTATCCCACTCAAATACCCATGTTCTTTACCATAGTACAAGCTGTGCTGTCTGACAAGTACATTAATTGTTACTGAAAACTGTGTGTGTGTGTGTGTGTGTGTGTGTATTGGAGAAAGAGAATTTGGAGAATGTAGTTGAGGCTAATAACAAGGATTTAAGGCTAATGTAACAAGGATTTTATTATTATCATCAAGCAGATTATGTTGTCAGTCCATTAAACAAAGTTTCAAGGATGAAAACTAGTTGCTTTACTTATGTTCATTCTGGAAGAGGAAAAACAAAGCTACAGGAATATTATACAAAGTACCCTACAGATTACTGAACAAATTCAGTTGTTCTTTAGAAATGGTTTAAAATATAACTTTAAAAAGTGGGGTAGTTGTTAGAAAGCTATTAACTTGACTTGTGTTTTCTTTTGTTTTCAGGTCTAAAGTATGTATTCCCTATTTGAAAAAAAGTAAAATTGCCCATATCCTCAATCTCAGCCCACCACTGAACCTAAATCCACTGTGGTTCAAACAGCACTGTGGTAGGTGGTAGGTGGAGGGGATGGTATGTTCATTTGTTTTGTATTAAATCAGTGTAACTATTATGTAATCACAATGTACATATAGTATTCAGCATTACATTTTCTATACAAAATCAGTAGCATTTTGGAAAGTAGATTCTTAATCTTTTGTCTGTAATGATACAATTGAGGTATAATTTATATTCAATAAAATGCACTGATCTTAGTGATTCATTTTGATGAGTTTTGAGAAACTTATACACCTGTAAACCAACATCCAGATCAAGATATGCATTTCCATTATCCCAGAAAGATCCTTCAAGTTCCAGTGGGTGTATTTTATGGAATGTAACTTGTCCTTCAATAAAGTTGGTTAAAAACTATCCATGAAATACTTAACCTTTCACAGCAAACTAATGATTTAAGATAAGTATATAACAAGGGTTAAATAACAAGATTTATGTATAAGTGCCTCATTTAAAATAGTGGTATTAGAGACTTAGTCCTTATTTCACATAGCAAAACTGAAAGTTCTGTTTTCATTGATGAGGTCAAATGAGTTTGTGACCGTTAATTGCTATTACTTTATTAGTAGCAATTTCTTTTTAAATGACCACTTTCATTCTTTAAAAGGTAAAGAAACAGCTTAAGAAACAATAATGTAACTTACCTCAATATTATCAAGGAAAATGAAAGTTTATTACTGTCTCTTTTGATAAAATATTAAGATGGAAATATTTAAAAGTAGCTCATCCTTATTTAGCTATGTCCATAAAACCTTTTTAAATAGTACATTAAAAAATTAAACCTTGGAGAACCATCAGAAATGTACTAAATGGAAGTCCTTCAACTATGAAAGTAAAGAAGAAAGCACATTGAGACTGGTAGGATGGACAGAGATGTGGAATGGGCTGGTCCTATATCCACGTGTGGCAGATAAAAATCAGGAGGAATATTGAAGGAGTGGAAGATCCAGCCCCACATGAGGCCCTCCAGCCCAGGGTTCTAGTGCCAGGGTTCCAGTGCCAGGAAAATGAATCTCTATAACTTCTAGCTATAAAAACCAGCAGGGACTGAGGCTGTGGAAGACAGAAACTGCTAGAACCTCAGCAGTTCCTCTTGAAGAGCCCATGCATGGACTTACTTGGACTTACTCCCTCTGACCTCCAGTGCCAGGGCAGCAGATTGAAAGGCATCAGAAATACACAGGGAGGAACTGAATTGTCTGCCATTAGGGCGAGAGCTGGAGGACAGCTTTCTCCCAGACAAAAATGCCAGCAGAGACCATTTTTCCTCTTCTGAGCCCTTCCCTCACAGAGCCAGCAGGCAGGTGCCATATCTGAGATTCTATCAACCTAGCTAACAGAAACAAAGGATACGCTAATTGAATAAAAACAATTTACAGGGAAACAACATAGAGTAAATGAAGCTGAGAAACAAATCAATGATTTGGAACATAAACAAGGAAAAAACAACCAATCAAACGAAAAAAGAATCCAAAAAAACTTCAAGAAGTCCAACATTTGCATCATAGGGATTCCAGAAGGAGAAGAGAAAGACCAAAAAATTGGAAATCTATTTGAAAAAATAGTGAAAGAAAACTCCCTTAATTTGGTGAAATAAATAGACATGCAAGTCCAGGAAGCAAGGAGAGTCCCAAACAAGATGGATGCAAAGAGGCCTACTCCAAGACACATCATAATTAAAATGTCAAAATTTAAAGATGAAGAATCTTAAAAAAGCAGCAAGAGAAAAGCAGTTAGTTACATATAGGGGACTTCCCATGAGACTGTCAGCTGATTTCTCAAAAGAAACTTTGCAGGCTAGAAAGGATTGGCAAGAAATATTCAAAGTCATGAAAAGCAGGGACCTACATCCAAGATTGCTTTACCCAGTAAAGATATCATTTAGAATTGAAGGTCAGATAAAGAGCTTCTCAGACAAGAAAAACCTAAAGGAGTTCATCCTCACCAAACCATTATTATATGAAATGTTAAAGGGGCAACAAATACATACCTGTCAATAATTGGATCTTAAAAACAAAGTAAACAAATAAGCAGAACAGAAACAGAATCATAGAGCACATTTTGATGGTTACCAGATGGGAGGGGTATTGGGGATTAAGAAATACAAATTGGTAGTTACAGAATAGTCATGGGGATGTAAAGTACAGCATAGGAAATAGAGTAGCCAAAGTACATATCCAATATGCAGGACCCATGGATATGGACAGTGGTGTGGGGATTGCCTGAGGGAGTAGGGGTGCTGGGTAGAGGGGGACAAAGGAAAATTTGGCACAACTGTAATAGCATAAACAATAAATATAATTTTTAAAAAATTATATTTTTTACATATTATGAAAGAATTCTAGCCCTGGCTGGTGTGGTTCGGTGGACCGAGTGCTGGCCTACAAACCAAAGGGTCTCCAGTTCCATTCCTAGTCAGGGCACATGCCTGGGTTGCTTTTCAGGTCCCCAGTAGGTGGTGCAGTGTGTGGTTCAGGCAACCACACACTGATATTTCTCTCCCTCTCTTTCTCCCTCCCTTCCACGCTCTAAAAATAAATAAAATCTTCAAAAATTAAAAAGAATGAATTCTAAAAAAAGTATCAGGAGGGAAATAGTAATGGAAAGAAATTATTTATATTTGCAAATTTATTTCTTTAAAAAAATTTATTTCTTAATTAAATATTTTTTGGGTTTTTTTTTTTTTCAGCTTATACCATTGCTAAGTATGGGATGTCTATGTGTGTGCTTGGAATGGCAGAAGAATTTAAAGGTGAAGTTGCAGTTAATGCATTATGGCCTAAAACAGGTATATACTTTAAAAAAAATTATTTTTGGATTCTCATTTATTGGTCTCTTTTTTGAGTTTCTGTAAGAGTTTATTTGAACCAAACTGACGACATGCTGAAGAGCAAGATCTCAGATGCTCTTGTCATTTATTGTTCTTGACACTTGAGATGCAACTTGGGTGAACAAGGTAGGGTAGGCATGAGTTGGCTATCAAAGGTAACCTTGGTCTTTGGGAAATAAGTTAAAGTCTTTATTGTATATCTTCTAGCTTTGACTTGGACTATATGACTGGCTTACGCAGATTGCTATACTTGTAACATTGAACACTGGAATGCTTGGAGAGTTTCACTGATGCCAATAGGAAGCTAACTGTGCATCCTCATCTTGGTACCTTACTAAATCCTGCAGATTCTCATGCTTTTGTTTTCTCCTCATACATCCCAACAAATGCTTCTTTACTTTCTTACGGTACTTCATTTGTCTTTTTCATTTATAAAAAGCTGACTTATGTGTACTTTCACATGAATTCTGAGTCCACAGGGTGCCTATACCTCCTTTACATGACAGAAGAACCTGTATATGGCTAGATTTTGTATGCAGCTTTAGAATTCATGTATGACAGATATTGATGGCCTGGGAATATGCTGTGTAAAAATTAGGGAGACCCAGCAAAACTGACAGAAAGGGAAAGCTTGTCCTTCTCATGGGTTCCTATTCTCCACTTATATATAATAACTAGCTTAAAGGAGGAAAAAGACAATCATTTCTCTATACTTTTTTCCATATATTTAACAGATAATGCTTGTGAAAACCTTAAGTGTTTTCATCTTAAAAATAAATGGCAATCCTATGCCAGAAAAGTGTGTTTAATGATCAAGAGAATACATAATGGGAACCATTTTTTCATTTCACTTTTTAAAAATTTAAGAGAACCTTTATTACACTAACACAGAACTTAAACACCTAAGTTAGTATGGCCTCATTCCAAGGAAACTCCTTAGGGATCAATAATGGTGTTTCTCTGCTCCTTGAACTGCTGTGGCACACAGATATTTATTACATGAATGAACAAAAGCCTTGGCTTCCTTTTGAAAGAATCTTTATATTCTTCATTACATTCCTTGAAACATACAGATGGCAACTGAAATATTGTCCACTGATGCAGACTCCAACCAGCCGTGTCCGTGGTGTTGTGGATATGACGAACAAATTCACACGGACTGCGGAAGTCCTGTGGAGAAAAGGGAAGGCACGGCCACTCTCTGAGTGAGAGAGCACCCCGACCCTTGCCTAGACAGGCTTTTATTGCTTTTCTGGGAGCATTACATCAAAGAAGGTTCTCATTCATTATGCTCAGGTTTGTTTCAGGTGATTACTTCTTACAGATAACAAAGAAAAGGATGTTGCAAATGCAAGGGAAAAAGTGGTTGAACTGGTTACTCTCCGTCCTTGCGAGGTTTAGCACAGACTTTAGGAACTTACTCCAAAGATATGCATTAAACATTTGCTACCTTAACTCAGGGTGAGAGATTTTTAGCAAAAGCAAGCCTCAAAGCAGCCTAGATATAATGCAGGCCTGGTTCCCCAGGGGAAAGCCGATCCATGGGCCTGGCTCCTGTGTGCCACCTCATATCTGTCAGTTTTCTGAATCAGGGCTGAGCTACATCCGCCATTGCTATGTGGACCGATTCCCTATAGTCCACTTGAGAGCAGAGGGGTTTCTGGAAAGGTGACTGTTGAAAGTCATGTCCTTGCTGCCCTCCCTTTCTAACCAGCCACAAACTCCCTTGAGAGGAGCAGATGTTGGGGTGGCAGGCAGGCAGGAGTTGGAAGGAATGAGCAAAGCATTGATTCTTTAAGAGAAGCAAATGAGAAGCTTCTGAAGAACTTGGTTCCCTTCCAGTCCAGCACTGGAAAGAGAATAAATACTCAGAAGTTCCAGGAAATAGCTTGACCCATGGAGATCTGAGGACTCAACAGGGTGATTCAACAGGTCAGATAAGAATTTCCTATTCTTGAGGCTGGGATGGTGAGGGGACCAAGGAGCCTTATTTAGGCCCCCAGATGGATTCAATGACTGATACATCTGATACGTCACCTACCCCATGGGGCAGAGACTGCTGTGCTTGTCACTGCTTGCAGGATTGCCACCATTTAAATTGTCTAAGGGTGAACAGAGCAGTGAGGAGACAAAAGAGTGCAGTGCAGCTAATGTCCAACACAGAGACTAAGCCACAGTCCCAGAAGAATAGCTTTCAGTGAAATAAAACTGATAAAGAAAACAGAAAAAACCTTGTTTAAATAAATACAGCTACTTAAAAAATTGAATTGTAGTATGAAAAATGATTTATTGGAACTATATAGAGATGTATTTGAATTAAAATAATAGTACAATATTTGAATTGAAGAATGGAATGGTCACTGTTAACACAAGTATAAGTAGCTTACAAGTTCAAGTACAAGGGATATCTCAGGAAAAACACTGTGAAGAAAAAAAAGATTTAGGAACCATGACATGCAAATATCAGAAATCCCAGGAGGAGCATAAAGAACAAGTAGAGGAGAAACAATAATAGAACTAAAAAACAAAAAACAGTTCCCTTGAGCTGAAGAAAGACTTCAGTGTGCAGATTAAAATTTTTACCAAGTTTAAGGTTGAATTCATTGGGAAGAAAAGATACCTGGGAGAATCTCAGAATTTTAAGGATAAAGAGAAAATCTTACAGGCTTTCCAGAATAATATGTTACAAAGAAAAAAACAGATTGCAGACTCATTATCTGCAACACCAGAAACTAGAAGTCAGTGGAATAACATTTATAGATTACTGATAAGAAGGGATCCAATCAAGATAACACTTATTGACAAAATGAAAGGAAGATAGGGGTATGCGCAAGGATATCACATTTGACAAAAATCATCTATAAGTGCTTTTAACCAAACAACTCAATCAGAAAAGAGACTTCTAAATAGAGGGAAATGAAGAGTGGGAATAATTTCTAGCAGGTAACCCTATAATTTGTATGGTTAGATGTAAATAAGTTGTGAAGGAATCATTGGGAATATGAAATATAAGTACTAAATAACTTGATATAGGAGAGATGCTATAGGAGAAAACTTTAAGATTAGTCTCTAACCAAAAGCATTAATCTGTCTTTTCAAAACTGAGAAGGGGCAGAGAAAAATATGGAAGTAATTAAATTATATAGGGCTCATATGAGCGTGGAAAAGTGGCAAAAGAAAAGTATGGTTCTTAGCTTTTTCTGACTGACTTATTTCACTTAGCATAAATTCACAAGGTCCATCTGTGTTGTTGCAAATGGCAGTATTTCCTCTTTTCTTATGGCTGAGTAGTAGTCCACTGTGTGTATGTACCTCATCCTCTTCGTTCATTTTTCTATTGAAGGACACTTTGGTTGTCTCCATGTCTTGGCCACCATGAACCATGCTGCGATAAATGAAGGGGTGTGTGTATATTTGAGAATACATATTTTCGAGTTTTTCAGTTAGATACCCAGGAGAAGGATTGCTTGGTCATATGGTAACTATTTTTAATTATTTTAGGAACTGCCAGACTGTTTTCCATAGTGGCCGTACCAGTCTATATTCCTTCCAGCAGTGAAGGAGAGTTCCCTTTTCTCCACAACCTCTCCACACTTGTTATCACTTCTCGTGTTGATAATATCCATTCTAACAGGTGTGAGGTGGTATCTCCTGGTAGTTATGATTTGCATCTCCCTAATAGTGAGGTTGAACATCTTTTCGTGCATCTATTCACCAATTGTATGTCTTCTTGGGAGAAGTATCTGTTTAGAACCCCTGCCCATTTTTCTTTTTTTTTTTCAATTTTTTAATATATTTTATTGATTATGCTATTACAGTTGTTCCATTCCCCCCCTTTATTCCTCTCTGCCCTGCACATCCCCTCCCACCCACATTCCCCCCCTTTAGTTCAAGTCCATGGTTCATACATATAAGTTCTTTGGCTTCTACATTTCCTATATCATTCTTAACCCCTCCCTATATATTTTCTGCCTACCGTTTATGCTACTTATTCTCTGTACCTTTTCCCTCTCTCTCCCCATCCCACTCCCCTGCTTATAACTCTCCATGTGATCTTCATTTCTGTGACTCTGTTCCTGTTCTAGCTGTTTGCTTATTTTGTTTTTGTTTTTGTTTTAGGTGTGGTTGTTAATAACTGAATTTGCTGTCATTTTACTGTTCATATTTCTCTATCTTCTTTCTCTCAGATAAATCCCTTTAACATTTCATATAATAAGGGCTTGGTGATGATGAACTCCTTGAACTTGACCTTATCTGAGAAGCACTTTATCTGTGCTTTCATTCTAAATGAAAGCCTTGCTGGATAGAGTAATCTTGGGTGTAGGTCCTCACCTTTCTTTTCTTTTCTTTTTTTTTAATTAAATTTTATTTTAATTGTTGTTCTTATACAGTCTTCTGTTTTCTACTCCCATGGTCCTCACCTTTCATGACTTTGAATACTTCTTTCCAGCCCCTTCTTGCCTGTAAGGTCTCTTTTGAGAAATCAGCTGACAGTCTTATGGGAACTCCTTTGTAAGTAATTGTCTCCTTTTCTCTTTTTGCTTCTAAGATTCTCTCCTTATCTTTCATCTTGGCTAATGTAATTATGATGTGCCTTGGTGTGTTCCTCCTTGAGTCCAACTTCTTTGGGACTCTCTGAGCTTCCTGGACTTCCTGGAAGTCTATTTCCTTTGCCAAATTGGGGCATTTTTCCTTCAGTATTTGTTCAAATAAGTTTTCAATTTGTTGCTCTTCCTCTTCTCCTTCTGGTACCCCTATGATCTGGATGTCCTGGAGGTTCTTAAGCCTCTCCTCATTTTTTTGAATTCTTGCTTCTTCATTCTTTTCTGGTTGATTGTTTATTTCTTCCTTCTGGTCCACACTGTTGATTTGAGTCCCAGTTTCCTTCCTGTCACTGTTGGTTCCCTGTACCTTTCTTTTATTTCACTTAGCATAGCTTTCGTTTTTTCATCTTATTTGTGACCATATTCAACCAATTCTGTGAGCATCCTGATTACCAGTGTTTTGAACTGTGCATCTGATAGGTTGGCTATCTCTTCATCACTTAGTTGTATTTTTTCTGGAGCTTTGATCTGTTCTTTCATTTGGGCCATTTTTTTTTTGTCTCAGCGTGCCTGTTACGAAGTGAGGGGCAGAGCCTTAGGTTTTCACCAGGGCAGGGCAACCCACCTCGCTGCATTGTGATACTGTATGTGAGGAAGGGGTCTGAGAGGGAACAATGGCACTTGCTCTGCTCTTTGTCAGTTTTCAGTCACTTCCCCCGCTGCTCACAAGCAAATTGGGCCCTTCTGGTGCTGATTCCCAGATGGGGGGTTTGTGTATATTCTAGGACCCTGGGGGTCTCTACAGTGATGGGAGTTTCTCCCGCTGCTGCCTCAACCCCCACTGGTGTTTTCAATCAGAGGTTTGAGGCTTTATTTCCCTGAGCTGGAGCTCTGGGTTGCATGGTCTGTCTTGCTCCCCAGTTGTTCCTCCTGGGTTACCTGCATGCGAATGTGGGACCATGAGCTCCACCAGCCGCCACCTCACCAGTCTGCCAGCTGCTGCCTTGCCGTCAGTCCTCTCTGCCCAGCTGCCCGCCTCTGCTCTTTCTACTGGTCTGGATGAATGTTTCTTCTTTAACTGCTTGGTCGTTGGACTTCCATACAGTTTGATTTTCTGTCAGTTCCAGAACTGGTTGTTTTTTGTTTTCAAATTGTTGTTGTCATTCTTTTGGTTGTGCAAGGAGGCACAGTGTGTCTACCTAAGCTTCCATCTTCGCCAGAAGTCCCCTGCCCATTTTTCACTTGGATCATTCGGTGTTGAGTTTTATGAGTTCTTTATATATTTTGGATATTAAACCTCTGTTGGAGCTGTTGCTTGCAAGTATCTTCCATTTGGTCATTTGCTTCTTTGTTTTTTTTTTTTTTGCTGTGTAGAAGCCTTTTAGTTTAATATCGTTTCATTCATTTACTTTTGCCTTTGTTTCCCTTGCTTTTGGTGTCAAATTCATAAAATGTTCTACATGACCAAGGTCTGTAAGTTTAGTACCTATGTTTTCTTTCATTGGGTTGGCCAAAAAGTCTGTTTTGTTTTTTCCATAAAATAAAAAGACATTTTTCATTTTCACCAAAACTTTATTGATTTGGATATTTTGGTCATATCGGCTATCTCATGCTATTGTCTTCTAGTGGGCTGAGGCCAGGGGTGCTGATATACATCTTCCAGTGCATAAGACAGCACTACAAAAAAGGATTATTTGGCTAAAATGTTAGTAGTACCAGGTAACTTTGCAAGCCACTTTTGACACTTTCAATCAGTCACAGCACCTTCTTCATACACTGCACAAATCTTTTTTTGTGTTTCAGTTATGTTTTTACCTTCTATGAGATAATAAAGCATAATACACCAAAAATGTTGTATATTTTCTTCCATCTTCAATATTAAAATGGCTGCACAAAAATTCACCAGTTTTGGTGTTTTTTTAAATGCATGCTTATATGGCAGTGCTAACAATACAGTCTAAACAAAATTGTTTTGAATGACATTAAAGACAACTAAGCACTACTAGAACAGAAAAAAACTAAATGAACTTTTTGGCCAACCCAATATGTAATTTATTGTTTCAGCTCTTATATTTAAATCTTTGATCCACTTTTAAGTAATTTTGGTACATGGAGACAAACTGTAATCTAGTTTCATTCTTTTGCATGTGACTTTCCAGTTTTCCCAGCACCATTTATTAAAGAGGCTTTCTTTTCTCCGTTGTGTGTTTCTGGCTCTTTTGTCAAAAATTATTTGCCCATATAGGGAGGGCCGGGGCGGTGGGCTGGGGTGGTGAGCTGGGATGGGGAGAAAAAAGAAAAAAAGAAAAGAAAAAAATTTATTTGCCCATATATATGTCGTTTTATATCTGGGCTCTAAATTCTATCCCATTGATCTGTGTGTGTGTGTTTCTGCCAATACTATGCTGTTTTGATATCATAGCTTTGTAGTATAATTTTAAGTCAAGTAGTGTGATACCTCCAGCTTTATTCTTTTTTCTCAGAATTGCTTCGGTTATTTGTTTTTTTTTCTGGTCCCATATAAATCTGATGTTTTCTTTTGTTGTTGTTCTTTTTCTTTAAAAATAACATTGCAATTTTGACGAGTATTGCATTAAATCTATATATTGCTTTGGGTAATATGGCCATTTTAACTATGTGGATTATTCTAATCCATGAACATGGAATGTCTTTCCATTTCATTGTATCTTTTTCTTACCTCTTTTAATAATCTTTGTAGTTTTCAGTATATAGGTCTTTCATATTCTTTGTTAAGTTTGTTCTTAGGTGGGGTTTTTTTGGTTGCAATTGCAAAAGGATTTTTTTTTTTTCATTTTATTTCTGAAGTTTTATTATTAGTGTATTCTTGTATACTAATAGCAGTGGATTTTTGTACATTAATTTTGTATCCTGCAACTTTATTTGTTTATTGTTTCTGATAGTTTTTTAGTTGCTGATAGTTTTGATTGTTTCTGATAGTTTTATTGTTTCTGATAGTTTTTTAGTTAGTGGAGTCTTCAGGGTTTTCTATGTACAGAATCATGTTGTCTGCAAAAAGTGACACTTTTACTTCTTCCTTTCCAATTAGGATGGAATTGGAAATTTCTTCTCATGCCTTATTACTCTGGCTAGGACTTCCAGAACTATGTTGAATAAGAGTGGTGAGAGTGGGCCTCCTTGTCTTGTTCCTGATTTGAGAGGAAGAGCTTTCAGTCTTTCATCATTGAATATGATGTTGGTTGAGGGTTTGTCATATATGGCCTTTATTATGTTGAGGTACTTTCCTTCTATTCCTATTTTATGGAGTGTTTTAATCATAAATGGATGTTGTGTCTTATCAAATGCTTTTTCTGCATTTATTGATAAGATCATATGATTTTTATGCTTTCTTTTGTTAATGTGGTATATTACATTGATTGATTTGCATGTGTTAAACTATCTTTCTAGCCTTGGAATAAACCCCGCTTGACTGTGATATGTTTTGTTTTGTTTTGTTTTGTTTTTTTTGATGTATTGTTGTATTCGATTTGCTAGTATTTTGTTTTGGATCATTGCATCTGTATTCATCAGACATATTGGTCTGTAGTTTTCTTTTTTCATGTTATCCTTGAAAGTTTTGGTATCAGGGTTATGTTGGCCTCATAAAATGTGTTAGGAAGTATTGCCTCCTCTTAAATTTTCCAAGGAGTTTGAGAATGATAGGTTTTAATTCTTCTTTGAATATTTGGTAGAATTCACTGGTGAAGCTGTCTGATCCAGGACTTCTATGTTTTGGAAGGATTTTGATGGTAGCTTTGATTTCCTCACTGCCGATTGGTCTATTTAGATTTTCCAATTCTTCACAGTTTACTCTAGGAAGGTTATATATTTCTAAGGACTTATCCATTTCTTCTATCTTATTGAATTTGGTGGCATATAATCTTTCATGGTATTCTACTACGATCCTTTGTGTCTCTGTGGTGTCTGTGGTAACTTCTGTTTCATTTTTGGTTATGTTTACATGGGTCTTTTCTCTTTTTTACTTAGTCTAGCCGGGGGTTATCAATTTTATTAATCTTCTCAAGGAAGCAGCTCTTTGTTGTGTTAATTTTTTGTATAATCCTTATGTTCTCCATTTCATTCAGTTCTGCTCTAATTTTTATTACTTCTTTTCTTCTGACTTTGGGTTGTTTTTCTAGTTCTTTAAGATGTAATGTTAGGTTGTTTCTTGGGATTTCTCTTGTTTCTTGAGATAGGCCTGCAACAATATAAACTTCCCCCTTATTACTGCTTTCACTGCATCTCAGAGGTTTTGATATGTTGTATTTTCATTTTCATATCACTCTATAGATCTTTTGATCTCACCTTTTATTTCTTCATTGACGCAGTCAGTTTTTAGTAGTATGTTGTTTAACCTCCACAATATTCATGGGTTTCTTTACTTCCTTTTTGCAGTTCATTTCTAATTTCAAGGCCTTGTGGTCAGAGATTATGCTTGATATAATTTCAGTCTTCTTGAATTTGTTAAGGCTAGTTTTGTGACCCCACATATGATTTACTCTTGAGAATGTTCCATGTGTACTGGAGAAGAAGGTATAATCTGATATTCTGGGATGAAAGGCTCTGTACATGTCAATTATGTCCATTTGGTATAATGTGCCATTTAAGGCTGATACTTCTTTATTGATTTTCTGTTCAGGTAATTTATCTAGAGCTCTCAGTGGAGTATTAAGGTCCCCAACTATGATTGTGCTTTGTCTGTTTCTTCCTTTAGCTGTATGAGTAATTGCTTTATGTATTTTGGTGCTCCCTGAATGGGTGCATATAGATTAAGAAGTGTTATGTCTTCTTGTTGTAGTGCCCCTTTTATCATTATAAAATATCCATCTTTGTATCTTGTTACATTTGTTATTTTTAAATCTATTTTGACAGATATAAGTATGGCTACACCTGCTTTTCTGTGTGTGTTATTTACTTGGAGAATTATTTTCCACCCTTTCACAGATGTGTCTCTGGAAAGCAGTATATGGTTGGGTTTTATTTTTTTATTTAATCTCCTACTCTGTGCCTCTTTATTGGTGAATTCAGTGCATTTACATTTAGGGTAAGTACTGATGTATGAGAGTTTCCTATAGTCATTTTGTTCTTTGTTTTCTGGTAGTTCTGTGCCTACATTGGTTCTTTTCCTCTGTGTTTCTGTCTCTTGAGTTTGTTCAGTGGTATTCCATGTTTCTTTCCTCTGTTTCCTCTTTTTTATCTTATGTGTCTCAGCCTATTTGTTTGGTCCCCAGTTAGGGTGCATATGAGAGGCAACCAGTTGATATTTCCCTCTCACATTGATGTTTCTTTCTCTTTCTCCCTCCATTTTCCTCTTTCTAAAAATAAATAAAATCTTTTAAAAAAATAAAAAATAAACTTGTTAAAAATTATGAATTATAATAAGTAATCTGTAAGGCTCCTATTACCTATTTTTTAGACCCTTAATTATGGAAAATTTCAAACATATATACAAATGTACACAAGTGGAGAGCATAGTACTACCCCATGTGTTATTCAGCTTCAACACTTTCAACATATGGCCAGTCTGGTTTCGCCAGCCCACATGCCTCCACCCCCTTCATCCCTACCCACCTGTACCACACTGGATTATTTTAAAGCCAATCTAAGTTACACTGTCATTTAATCTATATATACTTTAGTATGTATCTTTAAAATATATGGGCTCTTTTTTAAAAAACCCATAAAATCATTATCATAGCTAAAATTCATGAACTGTAATACTTTAATATCATCAAATATCATATTAGTGCTCTAGTTTCCTCAGGGGTTTCAAATGTTTTCCTTGCACTGAGTCTTTTCAAATCACGATCTAAACAAGTTCCACATATTGCATTTATGTGCTGTGTCTCTTAAATGTTTTTAATCTATAGCAGTTACACTCTTTTTTTTATTTCCTTGCCACTTATTTCTTGAAAAAACTGGTTATTTGTCTTACAGAATTTCTAACATTCTGGTTTTGTTTTTTCTTTTCTTTTTTTTCTTTATCAGTTTTGGAGAGAGAAGGAGAAAGAGCGAGAGCGAGAGCGAGAGAGAGAGAGAGAGAGAGAGAGAGAGAGACAGCGATTTGTTGTTCCACCCATTCATGCATTTGTTGCTTCTAGTGTGTGCCCTATTTGGGAATCGAACCCGCAACCTTGTCATATCAAGGTGATGCTCTAACCAAATGAGCTATACAGCCAGGGCATGATTTTTCTTGATTCTTTCCATTGGTTCATTTAATGTATTCTTGTATTCACTAGGGACCTTTATATTGTTTATTCCCATTCTTTTTCCTTCTGGCATTATTTTATTTATTTTCATTACTCTGCAAATACCTACTGGACAGTTACCATGTGGCAGACACTGTGCAGGGTCCTGGGGATACTTCTTTGGCCTTTTCACCTAGTAGGTGACTAGGTTGGTAGGAGTTGCCCATTAAAAGTACATTTAATCCAGTATTTTTATGAAGTACTAAAGCTTTGCGGGTACTGTTAAACTGAACCATCACATATGGCAATGTGAAATGTATCCAGAATTCTAGCTTAGGAACAGATGAGGGATTTCTTTTCATCTTTGCTTCCCATCTGCTGTGTGTTGGGTGAAGGGATTTCCTTAGCTCCAGGCAGCAGTGAGAGGTCTAACGGCTAGGTGTTGAAGCCGAGGAAATAAGGGGTTGGGCTGCGGGTAAGAAAATGTGGAGCACTGGGGCATGTTGCTGATGTGACTCTTAGGAAATTTAACTGTTGCAGCCAACTCTCTAGTCTCCATCTTTCTTTTCTTCTAAGGACTCCAGGAATCAATTGTTAAAATTGATTCCTTTCTTCTGTAATTTGACCAAGATTCCTTTATTTCCCGGTCCACTCTGGGATCAGAACCATTTTTTATTGCTTCTTTGTTTCTCTTACGTTCCTGTATCAGACATAATTCTTTTAAGATTTTCTGGAGAGGAGTATTCTTTGCAATGGGGTAAAAGGTAAGAGTGAAAAAGTGTTTCTACAATATTTTTCAAACTATATCATAAGACTCATTGTGAGTCATGCAATTGATTTAGTGAGACATGAAATCAATTTAGTGGATTGTGGAATTGATTTGGTAGGCAGCAGATGGCTAAACAATTTTTTGTTTTGTTTTATTTCTAATGGGATAAAATGGAAAAAATTAGAGAGTACTACACATAGCAAGGGTCAATATTGTTTCATATATAAATATTATATATAAATAAAATTTGTTAGTATATGTATAGTATATGTATTATGCATTCTTAGTCATGTTGGTAAACAGTGTTACTTAGTGTGAATCACAAAGACTTTGAAAGCTCATACTTTACTGTGACCTTTTTCAACTTCCTTTCCTTCTTAACCTCCTGCTCCCACATCAAACATTGTTGTTACTAAAGTTAATAGATAGTGAGAGTCAGTCAGGCAGAAAGGAAGGACTGAGATAACAAAAGTCCTAACATAATATTCTTGTACCTCTGTTATGTTGCTTGTTACTTTCTTTTCATTCATCTGGCAAACATTTTTCTATTCCAGGCATATGGAATATGCCAGGCATATCCAGGAGTATGAGATCCTGGCCAATTGAAGAATGTATTTCAAGGAAGAAGAATGACCAATCGTGTCAAATATTGCTGATAGTTTTTATAAGATGGGGCCTGATGTTGGATTTAGTGTAGTAGTCTGTATCACTTAGAATATTTGTAAATAAATTATTAACTTTTTAACTAGAATGTAACATCTTGTGGGAATGAAAGCTTGAAAGTAGAGACAATGTCTGTTTATTTTATTATAGTCATTATAGATATTCAATAAATATTTGATGAATGAATAAATGCATATCATCTGCCTAGCTTCAAAACAGACATTCTGAACAAAGCTTATGTAAGAAAGGAGGAGGACAGTATATGAGAGGGAATGTGGAGGACAGTATCAGGATGAACAGAAGTCATCTCACTGCCAAGATCTTTACTTTAGCTTTGAGATGTTCATTTTAGAAGGTTTACTAGACATCTTAGAACCATTGGTACTATTTGGGTTCTAGATTTATTGGCACAGTAAATTGAATCTAGAGTCATGTTCCTTGTAATTCGTTATGCCATGTACTTGTACTTGATATGTTTGAAACATAGCAGGAGTGCTGTGTCTCAAGTTGATGGTCAGGAAAGGAGATTTCCTAACAGAGGTAAACAATTAAGGGGATGTTGGAGTTCGAAGAACTGGGCACGGTGTTCCTGACGGAGGGAACAACATTCCAGGCAGAGGGAAGGAACAAGAAAGGCTATAGTATGGGAAGATGTTTGGTGGAACTACAAGGAGTTTGAACTGGTGTCTGTGGGATAGGGTGTAGGCTTTCTATATTCCACAGAACTTGAGCCACTGCAGGTGGTTCAGATTGACTGGAGTATTGGGTCTGGATGAAGAGGTGAGGGAAGATGGATGAGCTAAGTCCCAGGTTTTGATTGCCAGGTTTAGGAGTTTGAATTTTAGCCTACACTCAGTAGAGAACCACTTTAGAATTTTGAAGCAGGAGAGTAATAATAAGTATAGGGGAAACAGGAACAGTGGAGTGATATGATTGTTGATGAAGTTTAAGAAGTTTAATCTGGAATATGAATATAGGATGGCTTGTAAGACTGTGGAGAGTGGAGGCAGGAAAGTTAGCTAAGATATGGCATTGTTTATGACTGAGGCAATGAAAATGGATTTGAGAGGGTATCCCAGCCCCTAGTTATTTGTTAGATCTCTATTAAAAAAAAATAAGATTCCTCTTCCTAGACTGTGTACAGTGGCTTTCTGTCTCTGCCTACTGGAACCTGAAGTAATCTCCCAACATTAGTGCCCTTTAAGGAAAAGGAGATGTATTGCACTTAATGGAATGGGTACAGTGTGACATATATTATCAACAATCAAAGCAGTGTCCGGGTCTACTGTTTGTCCTCTCTGGCTCCGTATGCCTTCTCTACACCAGCTATGTTACCCCTCTGGGCCTAGAACTTTGACCCCACTGAATTTAGCTGATCACACTGATCGCAGTTCAGTAGTTTCAGGCTTCTAGTAGTTTCACAACATGAGGCTCTCAGGCCCCCAACTAGGTCACCTTCAAAAATATAATTTTTTTCTTTTTGTAAAATCCATTCTATAGTTTCTGCTGAAATGGAGGATAGGGAAGAAAGGAGGGATGAGGGCTACTGTTCAAAATGCCTGCTGCCTCTTACCTCTTGGCTGGTCAGGACAAGTGTGATAGAGGAGGGAGGTCCACTTTGGGGTAGATGTCATGTGGGTTGGGGTGAGGAGTCTGGAAATGAATGACAGCTACTGATCTCGGTCCCAGCAGCAGAGAGGAAGATAACAATACTATCTCAGAACAGTTTCAGTCCTCTATCACTTGGACCACATTGCAAATTGATGTATGAACTCAGCTAACCAGGGAGACCAAAGTGACAAGGTGACAGAAACTTCTCTGTTGCTGAAAACCAAAACTAGTTTACTTGTTTTTCAAAGGACCTACTTTCTGTCTTCTCATGGCATCTTATACCATATTTCATTGATTCTGAGATGCCCATGCTTTTATACTTTCACATCTTTGATATCAGGATTCTCTTACAACTGATGAGATATCATAGTTTAAGGATTTTTTTCTTAGTGGTACATTTTATGAGTGCTATGTCTGGTTTAGTCAGTGCACAGAAGAATGTATGTGTGCTTGGCAGGGGCTGGCAGGTGTTAAAGAGGTGAGATAAGCTCTCTCCCCAGAGAAGAAGGACTCAAGGGCAATGCTGACGTTTTAAACCTGATATGCAACGCATATGTTTATGTGAAAGGAAATCTTCCATTGATTTTAAGATTCATGTTACTGTCTGTTTGGATCAAGCTGTAATCAGGAGACTCAATCTGAAGCTACTAGATACTTTCCCAGTTATTCCTTAATAAGACTCAAGTTTTAGGGCCACCTTCAGGATTCTTATGATCTGAGCTACATCAGCTTTCATTACAGATCGTATATGTTCTTTTCCAAAAGTCATCAGTGAATCTCATGTTATGATGGATCCAATTGTTAACCTCTACTTATTGAGTAACTTATGGTGTGTTCTTATGGTGTGTTTGTCATTGTTTTAGGCACTGGGCATACAGTGATGAAAAAGAAAAAGTCTCTGTATTGTAGAAGAGAGGAAAGAGAGAGAATAAACTTAAGAAAGGAGCTCTGTAGTTTAGAAACAGGAAACTGAGACTGAAAGATGCTAACGTGGTTTTCCAAAAAATCATGGCATGGTTGACATAAAAATCTCAGTCACTTGACTTATAGCTTATTGTTCTTTCCATTATATCTTACTGGCTTTCTTGACTCTGAAGAATGGTGTGCAAATTCTTAAGTATTCTAAATTAGAAAAGTCTAATTGAATTTTGCTGTGAGCCTCATGAAGGAGTTCTGTATAAGGCACCGTTGTGTAGAGCAAGGAAAATGTGCCTTCTTCCCTGTTATGTGAATAGAACATTTAGCAAATGCTTTAAGCTCTGGATCTTGTTTTCACTACCTGAGAAACAAAGGGACTAGCCATCTTGCTTGTTACTCCCATGGTCCCATTATTCGGTTTGGAGTTATGGACGTGTATGTTTTCTCTACAGCCATACACACCGCTGCTATGGATATGCTGGGAGGATCAGGTATTGAAAGCCAATGTAGAAAAGTTGACATCATTGCAGATGCTGCGTATTCCATTTTCAAAAAGCCTAAAACTTTTACTGGCAACTTTATTATTGATGAAAATATCTTAAAAGAAGAAGGAATAAAAAATTTTGACGCCTATGCTATTAAACCAGGTAATGCTTATTGTTTTTAAAAATAATGGTGTATTTTTCCACATTTTCTGCAAGGAACACAAATCTCTTTTGTGTATATGTTTGTGTGATTATAAAATTAATATGTTCTTTTAAAAGCTGTCCTCCCAATAAAGGGGAAAACCCCATCCCAGCACCCCTTAGAGAAGAAAGGAAAACAGAAGTGAGCTGGGGGTTTTAAAGTGATAAACAGATGCAGAAGGTCACATCAGCTCTTAGCCATTTCCAAATCTTGAAACCAAAAATGAAGATTAGTTTTTAAAATCACAGACTAAAGATTTTTTTCAAGGACATGGTAACAGAAGACACAGTAGTGGGTTTTTCACAAAAGCTTCTTAAGATGATGGGCATTTTCTAAATGTTTGTTTCTTAGAGTAGCTTACGGGTAGATGGCGAAGGTGAGTGAACAGGGTCAGGCTGATGTACAAGAGTATGATGTAAGAAGTTCTCAGTAGTTCCCCTTATTCAAAAATCATTCTTTCTCTCTGAAATTACAGATGATCATGGTGATGATAATGCATTTTACTATGAGATAATATATACCAAATAATGGACATGTAGTCATTATTTGGGCTAACGTATATTTTAAATATTATTTATTAGGTTACTATTTATATTTGTATCATCCCTGTCTCTCAGTTTGAATGGAATTGAATTAAATAGCTCCTTACAGTTTTACAAAGCATTTTTATATACAACGTCTAGTTGACCTCCTAGCAGTCCTGTGAGGGAAGCAATATTGTGTCATGATTAAGAGCAAGGGGTCTGGGAGAAGATAACTCAGGTTCAGATTCCAGTTCCTCTGCACTTTAAGTGTGTTACCCAGTTTCTCTGAGCTTCACTTTCCTTACTGGTAAAACTGAGGGAATGTTACCTTCCGTACCGGATTTTTGTCAAAACTAAATGCAATAATGTGTATAATGTGCTTGGTACAGTGCCTGACGTATGCTATAATTATAGTACTCAGTAGTTATTATTTCAGGTAGAAAAACATGTTCAAAGAGATTGAGCCTCAGTCTAAAAGTAGTCAGCTAGTAAGAGGCAGAACATGAACCAGACCCAGGTCTTCTGGGTCCTGGGTACAGTATAATTATCACTTTAGGTACTAAACACATAGCATCTTTATGTACAAGATTTTAAATTTTATTTAAATTAAAAATCCTATCAAGTGTTGAGTACTTAATATGACTAGGTACTATGATAAGTGTTAGGCTATAACAAACCCAATGCACCCCTACCCTTTAGTTTTTTTTTTAATCTTCTGAGAGGGAGGAACAAACAGACAGATGGGGAACAAGTCCTTCTTAATGAGGAATCCCCTTCTCTTTGGGTATCAGGTAGGAAATGAGTCCTAAGCACCTTGGAGGGGTGTAAGACATAAGAGTTGCATGGCTAGATAAGAGGGCAGAGACCCCTGGAAGAGCAGTTAAGTTCTTAACAGGTGACTGTGGTTGGATGAAATTTGCCATAGGAGAGGAGGATAACTGGGTTATGGGGAAACTATTTTTACTTAGCAATCAGGCAGTTTAACAATTCTCCTGGGGGTCTTTCCATCACACCAGAATGATTATTTAAATAGAAACAGATATAATGTTTGTTAAACAGGTGTTAAAATCTTACTGTATTGAAGTTGTTCAAGTAACCTGATTATTTTTGGGGTCATTTTTTTCAGGCCATCCTTTGTTACCAGATTTCTTCTTAGATGAATTCCCAGATGCAATTACCCAGAAAATGGAATTACATGGTAAGATATAGACCATATTTTATGTAGGAAAATAAAGATACTTGTTTTTTCCAAAATGTAGAATTAAACATTCCTGTCTTCTGCTTTTAAATAATTTTGTGATTTAAACTAGACAAATAATGTGAAGTCTTAGTGCTAGCAAAGAAGATTGTCTTTTTTCCTACCAGTAAGTTCATAACATAGTCTTTTGATTTAATTTTTAAAAGTCTGAAAAAATATCTCAACCCTTTCTAAGGTTTTATTTCTTTTCTATGGCACTATCTTTAGGTACTTTAGGTATTTTGTATTGTTGCATTGTTATATTTTCAGGAAAAATGTGTCATGTCAAAGTATACCTAACACCATTCACAGAGTTTGTGCTACTACTGGCACAAACTCTACTTTATGGGAGAAATTAACTTCAAAGGAGGTTTTGGTTTTACTTTGTTTTGTTTTTATAACTCAGAAACAGTAGCACCTTTGAGTTGGTCCAGAGTTTACATGGTAATCTTTGTATCCCAGCCTTATGCCACCAGTTTACTGAAAGATGTCAAATGAAGCACTCTCCTTTTTTTTTAAAAGATTTTATTTTTAGAGAGGGGAAGGGAGGAAGAAAGAGAGGGAGAGAAACATCAACATGCCATCACCTTTTGAGTGTCCCCTACTGGAGAACCTGGCCCACAACCCAGGCATGTGCCCTGACTGGGAATCAAACCAGCTACCCTTTGGTTCACAGGCCAGCGCTCAATCCACTAAGTCAAACCAGCCAGGGCAGATGAAGCACTCTTTAATGAATACCCATAAGAAGAATTTCTCTCATGGTTTATTAACAAGAATTGTTGTTCTTCTTCTGGGCCCTTAATTTATTTTTATATAATGGACACTGGATCTCCTAAGTGATCATGAATTCTTTAGATGTCTTCTAGAAAATTTAGGAAACAAATTTCCTTTATATATTTAGCAAATTTATAGAATCATACTGCAGTCCATTTTCATGCTGAACCTTTCTGGCTTAATCTTAATCCTTTCTATCTTATCTGTTCTTTCTCCAAATTATTGGAGATAGTTTAAAAAGTTACTTAGGAAACTTTTCTTTTGTACTATAGAAAGGAAAAAAATATTCAAAATCTTACCACCCAGAGGTAGCTCTTTTTAAAATTTAATTTTTCTCATTTTAAAAATGAGATTTTCATTTGGTTGCCCCATGGATGTATCAGCATATTAAAACAAGACTGTTCATCTTTATCTTGGAAGGCATTTACGGAATGGTAGAAATGAGTTAGCTTATCAAAGTCCAATAGAGACTGGTCCTCTAATAGAAGCAAGTCCAAAATCCGGGGTTTTGCCTAGCCAGTGGAAGGTTGGACCTATTTTTCAGAGGAAGAAGTACATGAACTGAGCTCATTTAAATTCCAAATTTAAATAAGAACCACTCATTGATCACATATATTTAATTTGTTTTTCAGCATGTTTGTTGGGCACCTACTGTGTGCCAAAGCCTGTACTATATACTTTGCATGCATTGTCTCATTAATACATATGTAGGTATTACTCTCGTCTTACATCTGAGATCACATAGCTGTCAGGTGGCAGAGCCAGGATTTAATTTCATCTTTCTTCAGTTCCAAAGCCCATACCCTTAAGCAGTAAACTTAAATTTCTTTCCTAACTCCTGAATACTTCAAGACCTTTAAATTAGCATATCCCTCCCCCAGTAATTCAGTTTATTAATTTATATTGAGGAGTTGCCATTTTATGAACTAACTGTGTGGTTGCTATGCTCAGCTTATTCTCTCCCTTTGGGCGTTATTCCACAGGGGACAGAGTCATCGTCAGCAGGTTGTCTCGTGTTGTTCAATGGCTATGACCTATGACCTTTCTTCCTAGACTCTGACAGCAGATCATATGTCCGCCTCGGTGATATTTAGTATTTGTCTTTTTGGGGTTTTGGTTTTTTTTTTACGTTTTTATATTTATTTAGTGTGAAGTCAGGAGAGGCTATGTCAGGGCTACTAGCTTTTTTTTTTTTTAAGTAATTGAAATGCACTAAATGTATCTTTCCCATTAGAGCTTACATAGTTGTAGTCTACTGACTGTTATATCTCCAGTTCGGCTCCACTGATTACACGGGAGGCATTGAATGATGACACAGTCGATAGCTCCATCTTTCTGACTCTGGCGTCTTCTTACTTGATTTTAGAACTCACAGTGGATGATTAAGGAATGATTAGTTATCACCCCTAAAGCTCCAATAGTTTGTTTAGGTCCATTTATTATAAACATTATATAGTTTACTAGTGGTTTGCTTTTTTTAATCCTAATCTGAGAATCAGCCTTTTGCTTGGAGAATATAAATAATTTACATTTATAATCATTATTGACATGATTTGGTTGTTATTCCATTAGTTCAGTTTATGCTTTCAGATACTACTGAATATATTTAAAGTCATTTTGGTCAAACAGGTTTAACTGGTAGCAAGTCTGTCTATTCTGTCAATTAATTCTATGTGTGACCTTATAGTGCCTGGGCCACAGGTGTCAAAGACAAGGGTCGCAGGCGGAATCTGGCCCTCCATCTTGTTTTATCCGGCTCGGCATCTTGTTTCTATCCAGTGGCAGCGTCAAGCTCCTTGCCCCTAGTCAAGGAGTAGTTACATTTATACAGTCCTAAAATTACATTCAGCCCTTTGAAGGCAACTGCGAGGCTGATGTGGCCCTGGTGAAAATGAGTTTGACACCCCTGGCCTAGGCTTTAAAGCCATCTTCATCAATATTTTACAGGTGCTGCTCCACAATTGAAAGAAGAAAAGCCACAACCTCCATCAAAACCACATTCTGGAGCTGTGGAAGAAACATTTAGAGTTGTTAGGAACTCTCTCAGTGATGACATTGTTAAAGCCACTCAAGCAATCTATAAGTTTGAACTCTCAGGTAAGGATGACATCTGGTTATCTGAGTCTTTTATGAAAGTAGGATATTTCCCTTGGAAGGAAATCAGCCTCCAGTTATAATCACCTGGCTAGTTGGCTGTATGCAGATTCCTTAGCCTAGAATATAGACATTTCAGAATAAGAAATAGCTACTGATTTGTATTTTTAAGTTAAGATCAGTGCTTATGGACACATATAAAGTTGCAATACAAATACTTCCAGTGTAACAGGTATTATAATATAGTAATTTATCATCCACCATGGACACTTCACCATTTTTATCTTTGAGATTTTTCCAGTCAGTCTGAATGTAGTCAGCTGTTTAAAATATCTCAATATTCTTAATATAGCATTAACACATGTTAATGACAGTTTTCAGAACTGGCTACCTCATTCCTGTTGTAGGAAGACTTTGACATTATCAGTTCTTTTATCCTTTGTCTCCTCTATTTTAATAATCTTAATCGGTCTGCACCTTCCTGTTACGTCCTTTTCTGTCCTTCGAACCCAGGGTCCATTGGTTCAATCACTCTCTTGTCTATATCCTAACCTTCTGGACCTTTTATGCTTATGTCACCACCTGCCAAAACCCTAGTTCTGGCTGAATCAACCTATCTGGCTGACCCACAGTTGCACCAAGACTGCTAAATCTTGCTAGAGAAATGGAAAAAAAAAATCACACTGCCCATTGGATCTGTACCTGTAGAAATTCATCACTGTCCCTCTGCTGGTGTCTGAGCAGCACCTCAGAATTCTGTTTCTACGATCAGCTTACTGCCGTATTTTCCTCAGTTACTGTTTTGAACCTCAGTGTTCCTCAAATCTGTCTCTCCCTTCACTACTTCCCTCCCAGTGTCAGTGCATAATCCCATCTCCTCTTTCACAGAAATAATACAAAGCTACAGATAAATTGCTTCTGCCTCCTTTCATCTGATATTAAATTAACCATTGTAGGCATCATCCTCTCTTCTTCCCCTCCCAGCAGAACAGAATTCAACTCTAGATCAGTGCATCTCAAACTTTAATGTTCATACCAATTACCTGGATCCATGCTAAAATGAGGAATTTGATTTAGTAGGTAGGTCTGAGGTGAGGTCCGAGTTCTGCATTTCTGACAGGGGTGACAGGACTGCAGTCCATGGAGCACACTTTTTTTCCCTTTCCTGTCAATAATTAATTAATTTTTATTTTTAAGTATATTTTATTGATTATGCTATTACAGTTTTCTCAAAGTTTTCCCCCTGCCCCAGACCCTGAACCGTCCAGCATTCTCCCACCTTAGTTCATGTCCGTGGGTTGTACATATAAGCTCTTTGAATTCTCTGTTTCCTATACTGTTCTTAACCCCTCCCCATCTATTTTATGCCTACCAATTATGCTTCTTATTCCCTGTACCTTTTCCCACTATTCTTCCCCTCTCCCTGCCCACTGAAAACCCTCCATGTGATGCCCATTTCTTTGATTCTGTTCCTGTTCTAGTTGTTTGCTCAGTTTTTGTTTTAGTTGGGGTTTTTTTAGGCTCAGGTGATAGTTGTAAGTTTGTCATCATTTTACTGTTCATAGTTTTGATCTTCTATTTCTTCAGTAAGTCCCTTTAACATTTCATATAATAAGGACTTGGTGATGATGAACTCCTCTAACTTTATCTTATCTGGGAAGCACTTCATCTGCCCGTCCATTCTAAATGATAGCTTTGCTGGATAGAGTAATCTTGGATGTAGGTCCTTGCCTTTCGTGACTTCAAATACTTCTTTCCCACCCCTTCTTACCTGTAAGGTTTCTTTTGAGAAATCAGTTGCTTGTCTATGGGCACTCCACAGAGCACACTTTGAGTAGCAAAGTTCTAAACTCCATTTCCTCTGGCCTCTTCAGGGACTTTGCGCTCTTAATTATGCCCTCTCTTTCACCTGTTCATCCTGCAACCTCCTTCCCAAAGGTATTTTAACATGTTTAGTCTATTCTGTGTTTTAAACAAACACAGCAAAACACAATAAGCCAAAATTATTTTCACCTATTCACTCTGCTCTGGTATTATTTTTCTGCATTCCACTGAATTTGTATTCACCAAGGCCCTTGGTGGCTTCTGTGTCACCACTGGACATTTATCATTCTGGTCACACCTCTGCAGCATTTGATGCTTTTGACCACTCCTTCTGGAAATGCTCCCTTTCCTTGGCCTCTTTGACAGTAGCTTTCCCTGCTTTCCTTCTCTGTCTGTAACATGCCTTCTCAGTCTCCTGTGTTGGAGGCTTCTCCTTTGTCCTTCAAGAATGTTCTTCAGGTCACTGTCTTAGTACTCTACAGACTTTCGTGAGGAAACTCCAACCCCTCATGTGACTTCAGTGATCATGTGAAGTGGTTACTTATATCTCTCTATTTCTAGCCTAGTCAGACTTCAGTTGACATGTTCACTTGACTGTTACAATTGGAAAATGTCCAAAGCAACTCACCATTCCCAGGAAGCTGCCTTTGGCACTACCCGTTAAATCGACTCTTCTTCAGTAGTCCTCTCTCAGTAAACAATACACCACTATCTATGGTTCCCCACGCCCAAGACTAGTAAATCATTCTCCTGCACATTCCCCATCTTTTCCTCTTCACATTCAATCAGGCACCTTGTCCTAATGGGTCCTGCTTTGAGATTATTTCTCAAATATGCCTACTTTTCTCTGTCCCCACTGCCATGATCCTGATCCAGGCATATACCCTCAATTCCTAAATTACCCATCACTAACCATCCTAACTAGTCTTTCGCAGCCTTTTTAACCCTCTCCAATATGTTCTTTACACTGCTGTTAGCGTAATCTATTTAAAATATAAGTATGTCATTCTCCTTCCGCAGCATCTCTCTTAGAATGAAGTCAGTGAGTACATGGCCACTGCACTCATCTGACTGCTGTACGAGCCTGTCAGGTGCCACCGTGCACTCTTTCTACCTTCTGGTTCTACTGTACTTTTTTTCAGTTCTTTACTTAGCTAATTCTTACTTAACTTTTAAATTTCAGCTTCAGTTGGGATTTCCTGACTCCATATCACCCTCCAATTCCTGTTTTGTAAGAACCATGTTATTGCAGTCTTTGGAGCCTAGCCCAGTGCCTGGGACATAATAAGTACTTAATAAATATTTGCTGAAATTGATAGAGGCCTTGGGGATTTTAGCCTGGGCAACAGCAGTATGTAAAATTACTCTAATTGTAGCAGTTACAAAGTTTAAGAAGAAGAGGCCTTCTTGGGCACTTAACTTCTCTATCTTTATCTTCTATGTAGGTGAAGATGGTGGAACGTGGTTTCTTGATCTTAAAAACAAGAGTGGGAATGCCGGATATGGAGAGCCATCTGATCAGGCAGATGTGGTGATGAGTATGTCTACTGATGATTTTGTAAAAATGTTTTCAGGTGAGTTTTCAATTTCATTAATTTATTAATACATCAACAAACAAGTGTTGGTGAGGGTGTGGAGACAACAGAACCCTTATGCATTGTTTGTGGGATTGCTTTCCATTATGGAAAACAATATGGGAGTTCTTAAAAAAATTAAAACAATTTTAAGGATGCAACAGAAAGCGTGACCCTGCTTTCTGTTATATCCTTAACCAGGAGATCCTTTTGTATAATTTTATGTTCTGCTCATGTGTTACTGTGACAAAAAAAAAGTTACAGTAATTTAAAAAAAATTTTCTACTCTTAGAACACTACTCCAAATGGTAAGTTAATTAGCATATATATTTATTAGAAGCAGCATTAGCATTACAACCTTCTAATCTAAGGATTCTTTTATTTAATGGGTTGTAAATGTTATTGACTCTTTGTTTTCATTTAATCTTCATAAATCGAAGGTCACAGTGTATTCTGTGCCCTGTAGGTCTTTCCAGTTGTAATCCAGGATGCTAATGGCCTACCTACTGTCTGAGCTAATCTGTGTATAATGTTACTGAAGGTCTCATCAACTTTCCTTTTTTTATAGTAGTGTTAAATATTCACAGTGTAAAAATTAAAAAATACACAAGAAAAAATAAGTAAAATTATTCTTTATCTACTGAAAGATGACTATCAGTAGATTTCAGTTTACAGTCATATATATTTTTGTGAATGTATAAATACATGTGCTTACAAAAACAATGTTAGCCCTGGCTGGTGTGGCTCAGTGGATAGAGCACCAGCCTGTGAACCAAAGGGTTGCTGGTTCAGTTCCCAGTCAGGGCACATACCTTGGTTATGGGTCAGGTTCCCAGTACGGGGAGTGCGAGAGGCAACCACACATTGATGTTTCTCTCTTTTTCCCTCCCTACCCCTCTCAAAAAAAGTATGCGAATAAAATCTTTAACAAAAAGAAATAATCTTGCTTTAAGGAAAAAACAAAACAAAACAGTGTTACAGCATTATTACTGTTTGATAATCTTTTTTCATTTAGTACATTATAACATCTTTCAATGTTGATGAATAGTTATCTCTTTAATTATTTTCAATAGTTTTAGTGTTTCAATGACTTTTTTAAATAAAGCTTAAACAGTGTTTTGAACATAACAGTTGCTCAATAAATGTTTGGTAAAGTTAAATCATACAAATATGTAATTTTTTAACTTAATGACCACTTAAAATAAAAATTTGTCAACTTCTGAACAGAAATAACAATAATTATGGTGAATATTTTTAAGTGATTACTAAGTAAAGCCATACTCAAAAGAGTGCTATGAGCTAAAATATTTTCTTCATTTTATAAAAATGGAGACAAAGGTGTTGATGAATTAAACCCAAGGTCACATAGTGAGTAAATATTAGAACTGGGACTTGAATCCAAGCCCAAGCTTGTGCTCTTTCAATCATGATGCTATTCTGCCCTTCAGAGGTACAAAAATCAAGTTATTTCTTTAATTCATATTTTATTTATGTAGCATAAACATGTACTAATGCGCTTTTCATTTATTTATTTCTGTGAATGTGCTTTCTGTTTCCTGGATTGACTAGGAGAGATTAGTCAATTAAACGAGTAATTTTAAAAAGTATTTTTGTAAGGTTTATTTTATAGCGATAGTTTAGATTGGGAGTGAGTTTGTTTTTGCTTCTTTTTTCCTTTTATTCTTACTTCATCTACTTTCTTTTGAATTGGGCACAATTTTGACTTTATAATCCTAAGCATTCTCCTTTAAGAAACCATAGCCATTTCTGTGACCTAATTTACATAGTGGATACATTATCGATATAAAAAATTGAAGCAACTAGTGGTCAACTAATCAAAATCTCTTCTTTTTGCCAGTAGAGGCCACTGTATGGTAAAGCATTATGATAGAAAGAAAATTTGTTAAACAAGATTACCTGATTAATATATTGACAGAATGGATTCTATATAGAATACTGTTCTTACTAGATGTTTTTTTGAAGTTATTTTTCTTTTTTTCTATTTTTATTGTTTATGCTATTATTATTGTTCTCACTTTGTTGTTGTTCCACTTATTTGTGCATTCATTGGTTGGTTCTTGTATGTGCCCTGAGCAGGGATCAAACCTGCAACCTTAGAGTATTGGGGACGATACTTTAACCAACTGAGTACCCAGCCAGGGTTGTGTATTGATTTTTGTATCCTGTGAATTAACCAGTGAAGACATTTAGGTTAGGGATTTTTGTGGAAAATTTTTTTAAATTACTAATTCAATTTATTGTTATAATTAATGGCTTTTATTTTTTAAGCAGCTTTATTGAGATAAATTCACACACCATACAATTCACTCATTTAAAGTATACAATTCTCAGATAAGGTCAAGTTAAAGGAGTTCATCATCACCAAGCCCTTATTATATGAAATGTTAAAGGGACTTATCTAAGAAAAAGAAGATAAAAAATAGGACAGTAAAAAGACAGCAAACTCACAGATACTAACAACAACACCTAAAACAAAAGCAAACTAAGCAAACAGCTAGAACAGGAGCAGAAACACAGAAATGGAGATCACATGGAGGATTAGCAACAGGGGAGTGGGAAGAGGAGAAAGGGGAAAAGGTACAGAGAATAAGTAGCATAGACAGTAGGTAGAAAATAGACAGGGGGAGGGCAAGAATAGTGTGGGAAATGTAGAAGCTAAAGAACTTATGATACATGAACATGAACTAAAGGGGGGAATGTGGGTGGGAGGGGTTGTGCAGGGTGGAGGGGAATGATGGGGGAAAAATGGGACAACTGTAATAGCATAATCAATAAAATATATTTTAAAAATAAAATAAAACAATCAAATTTTACATAAAAAATAAAGTATACAATTCAATAGTAGTTAGCATATTCACAGATATTTGCAACCATCATCACAATTGCTTTTAGAACATTTGCATTACCTCAAAAAGAAAGCCCATGCCCATTAGCTGTTATCCCCATATCCCCCATCCACCTGCCTCTAGTCCTAAGCAACTTCAAATCTACTTTCTGTCTCTATAGATTTCTCTGTTCTGGACTTGCATATGAACAGAACCAAAGAATTTGTGACTGGCTTCTTTCAGCATGTTTCTTCTTCATGTTTTCAAGTTTCATTCTTTTTTCTTATTTTGAAGATTTTACTTATTTTTTTAGAGAGAGGATGGGAGGGTGAAAGGAGAGAAACATCGATGTGCAAGAGAAACATTGATTGGTTGCCTCTTGCGTGCCCCCAACCAGGATCCTGGCCTGCAGCCCAGGCATGTGCCCTGACTGTGAATCCAACCAGCGACCTTTCAGTTCACAGGCCAACCCACTGAGCCACAGCAGCCAGACCTCAAGTTTCATTATTGATGTAGTACTTCATTCCCTTTTCTAAAAATATGGAGATGAAATTCATGTAACATAGATTTAACCATCTTAAAGTGTACAGTTCAGTGGCATTTAATTTACTGCATTTAGAGTTCTATCAAACCACCACTAATCTTTAGTTTCAGAACTTTTCATCACCCCAGAGCACCCCATACCATTTAAGTAACACTCCTTGTTTCAGCCTCCACCATCCACTGGCAGCAACTAGTATGCTTTCTTTCTCTCTGTGGATTTGCCAGTTGTGGAAAGTTTATATAAATGGAATCATACAATATGTGATTTTTTGATGTGACTCCTTTTACTTAGCATAATGTTTTCAAGGTTAATCCAAATTGTAGCACGTGTCAATATTTCATTTCTTTTTATGACTTAATGCTATTTCATCATATGGACATACCATAGTTTATTCGTTTACCTTGACAGATGTTTGGTTGTTTGGCTGTTATGAATAATGTCGCCATAAACATTTGTATACAAGTATCTGTGTGGGTGTATGTTTTCATTTGTCTTGTATTGGTGGGTCATATGGTAGTTCTATGTTTATCTCTTTGAAGAATTAGTAATTGTTTTCTATAGCAGTTGCATCTTTATTCCTACTAGCAATGTATGAGTATTTCTATTTCTCTGTATCCTCACCCTCACTAACACTTGTTACTTTTTAGGGGGGTTTTAATAGCATTTTCCTAATGATTAATGATGTCATCATATTTTCATGTGCTTACTGGTCATATGTATATTTCTCCAATATGTATATTTCTTCATGACCAAAAGCACATGAAAATAAAATCTTTGAAGAAATGTCTGTTCAGATCCTTTGCCTGTTTTAATTGATTTCTTTTAGTTTTAAGAATTCTTCATATATTGCAGATATAAAGAATGTATGCAACATGATGATTATGTAGCTTATTGGGTATATAATTTGAAAAAAAAAGAAAAAAAATATGTTCTCCCATTTTTTGTGGGTTGTCTTTTCACTTTTTTGATACATTTTGAAACACAAAAGGTTTTAATTTTGATGAAGACCAATTTATCTGTTTTGTTGTTGTCATTGCTTGTACCTCTGCTATCAGATCTAATAATCCTTTGTCAAATCCAAGTTTTGATGATTTTCCTTTATGTTCTAACAGTGTTTAGTTTTAGCTCTTAAAATCAGGCCTCTGACCTATTTTGAGTTAATGTTGTTTGTCATGTAAGGTAGGGAGGGGTCCACCTTCATTTGTTTGCATGTAAATATCCAATTGTCCAAGTACCATTTGTTGAATAAGTTATTCTTTCTCCATTGAATGGTCTTGGAAATCTTATTAAAGAGCAGCTGACCGTAGATGTAGGTTTAGTTAAACCTATAAGTATATGGGTAAAGTTAAACCTGGAATTACCATAGTGTTACTGGACAGGGACTGGACTGGAGCAGGTTTGCCTCAGGTCAGCCTGAAGTGTGTGGGGGTCTTGACTTCTTGTAGGAAAGATTTTACAACACAAGTCCAGGTGATTTTTAAAGTATGTTTATTAAAGCTGAGGACAGTGAAACTTAGGAAGGGCTTAGGGAAGAAGAATCAACAGGATAGAGAGAGCCTCGGCGGTGCTCTGCTTTGCCTGTCTAGAAATGTTACAGGAAAGAAGTGAGCCACAGTGGGGCTGCTTTTAACTTACTCTGGGAAGTAAGAGAAAAGGGGGGCCTTGGAGAGAGGATCAGAGGGAAAGCCTGGGGTGAGCTGCTGCCCACTGCTCTGCTGGCTACAGGTCTCATGGGACCCTTAGAGTTTAGGAGGAAGTAAAAAGTTCATGTCCGAGAAAGGGGCACAATCATGCTCTAGACTAGAGTGAGCTGTCACCTGGTCTTTGTCTTAAGTGTTATTATCTTTCTTCTGCAGGTGAGAGTCTTAGGGGAGGGTTTCAGCAGAATATTCATTAGTTTTCCAAGTCTGTTTTTAATATGCTAATGTATCAAAAATGAGCGTATTATGGGAGGGGATAATCATTTTGTTGGCTATACTGTTTTACTTTTATCTTGGCTCTGTCTGGCTTTTAATGGGGTGTTTGTTATTTGTTCCTCTGACTTCACTTGTCCTTGGGTTTAGCTGGCACAAATGGCATTAATTGGGTCTCTGTTCCCTATTGCCCAGACCAGGGAACTTTAAGCTATGTATTATCTGGTTAGGGAGGAGAGGTACAAACCATTTGCTCTCAAGTGTCCTTGGTTAAGGAAGATAGGTCATATGATTCAGTAGCTGGCGGGAAGTTGTTCAGATTGTTTGGCCTTGGCCTTGTTTAATTTTCTTGTCTCAGTTTTTCTATTCCACTTGCCTAGGAATTTTTCTCAGCTTCTTACTATCCTGTCACAATAGAGCCAGTATTTCCATTCCTAGATATATACTCAGAAGAATTAAAAATAGATACTCAAATAAATGTACACTCATTTTCATAGCGGCACTGTGCACAGTAGCCAAAAGGTGGAAACAAGCCACCAACAGATGAATGTATAAACAGATTATTATATACAAATTATTATTTGTTATATAAAATGAAATATTATTTAGCCGTAAACTTTAATGATACAACATGGATAAATCTTGAAAACATGTTGAGTGAAAGAAGCCAGACAGAAAACATCACATATTGTATGAATCCATTTATATGAAAAACTAGAATAGGTAAATCCATAGAAAGCTGATTGGTAGTTGCCAGGGCCTGGGGGGAGGGGAAACTGATGATGCATAATTGGCGCAGGGTTTCCTTATGGGTAATGAAGTGCTTGGGGACTAGATAGAGGTGGTAGTCATACAACATTGTGACTATACTTAAATGCTACTGAATTTTTCACTTTAAAATGCCTAATTTTATGTCATGTAAACATCAACTCAATTTTTTAAAATATATATTTAATAAATTTTTTGACTTTTCCCTTTCCATTCCCCAGAGGTAATCTGTCTCCAGGTTTTTTTGATATTTCTTTCTATTTAACCACACATTCTCAATGTTTTCATATTTCTCAATGTTATGTTTATAGTACGTATTTTCTATAGATGCACTAATCTAAGGACTGATAGGTAAGATTTAAGTACTTTTATAATACCTTGCTTCTGCTTCACTTCCCCCTTTCTTAGCCTCCCAATATACCGTATTTTGCCATGCATATTGTGTGCCCATGTTTTTGGCCCAAACTTTCAGGAAAAAATCTATCGTTTTAATTTTTTAATTAAATTATTTATTTATATTTAGAAACAAAACTGATTATTGATTTCCAGGGTATTATTTTGCATATGGATACTGCTATTGCTTTCTATAGTTACATTTTCTTAAAGATTTTATTTATTTTTAGAGAGAGGGGAAGGGAGGGAGAGAAACATCAGTGTGTGGTTGCCTCTTGCACATCCCCTACAGGGGACCTGCCCTGCAACCCAGGCATGTGCCCTGACTGGGAATCCAACCAGCGACCCTTTGGTTCTCAGGCTGGTGTTCAGTCCATTGAGCCACACCAGCCAGGGCTAGAGTTACATTTTTAATGCATAAGCATAAATAAAAGAATTTAAAACATTTGGGACTTCTGGTCAAGATCATGGCGTAAGCAGACATGGCTCACCTCTTTACACAACCACAAAAAATTACAACTAAAATATAGAAAAACCATCACTCAGAACTGACAAAAATCGAGTTAAATGGAAGTCTAACAACTACAGAATTAAAGCACATCTATCCAGACTTGTAGGTGTGCATACACAGAAAGGGCTGGTCCCACATCCACATGTGGTGGATAAAAATTCCAGAGGGAGACCTCAGGAGTGAGATATCCCAGACCCACAGCAGGCCCCCCCACCCGGGGTTCTAGTTGCGGGAAGATAAGCTACAACTTCTGGCTGAAAAAAACAGCTGGAATTGATTCAGTGGAAGAAACTGCTAGAGCCCCAAGCAGTTCCTCTTAAAGAACCCACACATGGACTCACCTATTCAGACTTACTCCTGCTGGGCTCCAGCGCCAGCAGGGGAGGAGTCTTGAGGGACACCAGTGGCTTGCAGGGGGAGGCTGAGGTGTCTGGCATCAAGGCCAGCAGAGGCCATTTTCATGTTTCTGGGCCCTCCTCCCACAGAGTCAGCAGACTGGTGCCTTATCTAAGATTCCATCAACCTGGCTAACACTGTTTGACCCTCCTTGGAGATCCCCAGAGACTCCACCCCACCCAATTTATTGGCCCACCCAAGCTGCTTTTCCATATGAATGGCTAGTGCTTCACAACTTCCTAAATCCTCTCAAACCAGCAGCAGCTAGCCTTAGTGAGCCCCAGGCTCAGAACCTAGAATCTAGCAGCCTAGATTCACAGCTTGGCTTTGCCTAGAAATCTCCATGCCCAGCACAAGTAGCACTCATCTCAGATTACTTTATAACTCAGACAGGCTGGCCCCAGGCAAAACACAGGTGAAGGCTGGTCTTGGTCTCCACTACCCAGGAAACCCAGGGCGGGCACACCACATCAGAGTACCACCACCCTTCCCTTGCACAGCCGATCCTCCATGGAGGGCAGAGGTTGGTAGTAAGTTGTCAAAGCCAAACTTTGAAGCTGATCGGCCTGGGTAAATCCCTCCCATTGATCTGCCAACAGCAAAAGGCTCAACTACAAGAGGAGGTTATACTCAGCCCACGTGAAGGGTGCACCTCGAGTACCCAGCTTGAGTGACAGGGGAGGCTGTGCCACTGGACACTACAGGACACCTACTACATTAGGTCACACTACCAAGACACAGATTCAAAGCAGCTCTACCTAATACATAGACACAAACACAGGGAAGCCGTGAAAACAAGGAGACAAAGAAACATGGCCCAAATGAAAGAACAGATCAAAACTCCAGAAAAAGAGCTAAATGAAATGGAGAAAGCAATCTCTCAGATGCAGAGTTCAAAACACTGGTTATAAGGATGCTGAAGGAACTTAGCAAGGACCTGAACAGCATGAAAAACATCCGGTCAGAAATGAAGGATACACTAATTGAAATAAAGGACAATTTACAGGGAAACAACAGAATGGATGAAGGAGAGAATCAGATCAATGATTGGGAACATAAGGAAGCACAAAACAACCAATCAGAACAAGAAGAAAAGCAAATCCAAAAAATTGAGGATAGTGTAAGCAGCCTGTGGGACAACTTTAAGCAATCAAAAATTCACTTCATAGGGGTGCCAGAAGGAGAAGAGAAAGAGCAAGAAATTGGAAACCTATTTCAAAAAATAATGAAAGAAAACTTCTCTTGGTGAAAGATATGCAAGCCCAGGAAGCACAGAGTCCCAAACAAGATGGATATAAAGAGACCCAACCCAAGACACATCACAATTAAAATGACAAAGGTTAAAGATAAAGAGATGGGAGGGGGTGGGAGAATGGATGAGAGGTGAGGGGATTAAGAAGTACAAATAAGTAGTTGCAGAATAGCCATGGGGTTGTAAAGTACAACATAAGGAAAAGGAATAGCCAAAGAACTTACATGCATGACCCATAGACATAAACAAGGGTAGGGAGATTGCCTGAGAGAGTGGGGAGTGCTGGGTGGAGGGGAGCAAGGGGAAAAAATCAGGACAACTGTAATAGCATAATCAATAAAATATACTTTAAAAACATTTATATAGATATATAGGACTAGTACTATCCATGTATAACGTGCATTCTTATTTTTCCCTAAAAAATTTAGGCAAGAAAAGTGTGCATTATACATGGCAAAATAAGGTAGTTATTTTAGAATTTTTGTTTAAATCAATACTTGATGTTTAAATAATTATGATTCCAGCATAGATTGCTGCTGAGTCAAATAGTATACTATTATTGTGTCCCCTCAGAGAAAACTTTTATTTTTTCTGTATATTAATAATTGCCCCATTTTTCCCCATTAGTATAGGTATAAAGAAACAGAGCACAATCTCCCTGTACTCTCCTCACAACCTCTTCATACAATTTTCTACTCTGCTAAATGTGTCAAATTACCTGTCAGTCTACTTTTTTTTTCTGGATCCCTCTATCTTGTTACAATCAGGTATCTCATTATACTAGCCTGCTACACAACTGTGATCCTAGAAATTTCTTTAACTTACCCCTGCATTGAATCTCCTATTTCTATATCCCATGCCTCCTCTCTTGTTTTACATCCTCATTTTGGCTGCACATATTCTCCAGAACCTTCATGAGAAAGGATACAAAAGAGGTAATTTTACTTGTAGTTTACCAGCACATAGATTATTTGGCGGGGTGGAGATTTCTGGGTTGAAATTAACTTTCTCTCAGAAATTTGAATGCGTCGCTCCATTTTCTAGATTACAACTGAGAATTTGATACTATTCCTCTTATTCTTTTGTATCTACTCCTTTCCTTTCTGAAAGCTTCAGAATCAAAATGATCTTTTTCTCTGTAGTGTTCGGAAATTTCACAATGATAGAAGGTGGTGTGGTCTTTCTTTCATTTTCCTGGGTATTGGATGGGACTCTTGGGAATGTATCTTATGGGGGTTTTTGTTTGTTTGTTTGTTTGTTTTGTTTTTGGTAGTACTCTTCGTTTTCTCAGTTCTCACTTTTAGGAAAAAACATACGTCTCTGATTTAATCATATTATTTTTTAGGAGATTGATTCACTTTATTCTTTCTTTTCTATTGCTTTTTTTTTTAATAGTAAAGAAATACCTTATTTGAAAAGATTATTGGGGTGAGGGCTAGAGAGATGCTTTTGCAATAGTGGGAAACTGTCGCAACAGAGAGCTGACTGAGTGCTGTGACCAGGGATCTGCAAGCATCTCCTTTCTATTGTATTTTAATATTGTCTATCAAATTGTTATTTCAAAGAGCTCATTTTTGTTTTCTCATTCTTTCTTCTCTTATGTTCCCCTTCTTCCTCCTCACTCTACCCAATTCCATTCCCCTTCTTTGACTTCTTCTCTTCTCCCCCTTCCTCTTCTTCATCTCCCTTCCCCACCCCTTTTCATCCTGTCCTCCTTTTCTCCCTCTTTCCTGTGCTTCTCCTCTTCTTCCTTTCCCCTCTAGCATCCTGTTCATGCTACATTGGTGTTACATATTCTCTTATCAATGAGGACATGATTTAATGGAATTTATTTGTTTGTTATTCATATACTTTGTTTCAGTTTTCTTCTAGGCTGCATTCTGTTTCCTCCAAATTGCTTTTTGCTTTTATCTTTTTTGTTTGTTTGTTTGGTCTCCATTTGATGTCTATTCATCTTTATAAGCGAGGCTCAATAGAGCTGATTGGAAGCTGTGTATCATGAGTAGACTGGTGGGCTTGTGGATGGGTGGGTTTCACTGTAGATATAAGAGCAGGGAACCAGTTTTTTGGCTGGAGGGCACCCCAATATTAGTGTTTGTAAGGTTTTGCTGGGGCTGTTCTATTCCTTCAGAGAATAAAGATCTTCCAGTATCTTCCATGTAAATTAAAAATTACCCTTTATTATTTATGAATTTAGGTATTTTAAATTATATTTTATTGATTATGCTATTACAGTGGTCCCATTTTTTTCCCATTGCCCCCCAGCACCCCACACTGTTTCAGGTAATCTCTAACACCATTGTTCATGTCCATGGGTCACATGTATAAGTTCTTCAGCTACTCCATTCCTGATACTGTACCTTACATCCCATGGCTATCTTTACTTATTTGCACTTCTTAACCCCCTCACCTATTCACCCAATCTCCTACACCACCCTCCCATCTGGCAACCATAACACGTTCTCCATATCCATGATTCTCTCTCTATTCTTTTTTTTTTCTTTTCTTTTTTTTAAGTTTTCACAGAGAAAGGAAGGGAAGGAGAAAGAGATGGAGAGAAACATTAATGTGTGGTTGCCCCTCACGCACCCTGTACTGGGGAGACCTGGCCCACAACCCAGGCATGTTGCCTGACTGGGAATTGAACCAGTGACTCTGTGGTTCGCAGGCCAATGCTCAATCCACTGAGCCACACCAGCCAGGGCTCTATTCTTCTTATTTGCTTAGTTTGTTTTCATATTCAATTGTTCATAGATATGTTTATTGCCATTTTATTCTTCATAGTTTTGATCTTCTTTTTCCTAAATAAGTCCCTTTAACATTTCATATAGTAATGGTTTGGTGATGATGAACTCCTTTACTTTGTTCTTATATGGGAAGCTCTTTATCTGACCTTCGATTCGAAATGATAGCTTTGCTGGGTAGAGCAATCTTGGCTGTAGGTCCTTGCTTTTCATGACTTTGAATATTGCTTGCCAATCCCTTCTGGCCTGCAAAGTTTCTGTTTAGAAATCAGCTGAGAGTCTTATGGGAACTCCCTTGTAGGTAATTAACTGCTTTTCTCTTGCTGTTTTTAAGATTCTCTCTTTATCTTTAACCTTTGGCATTTAATTTTGATGTGTCATGGAGTGGGCCTCTTTGCATCCATCTTGTTTGGGACTCTCTGTGCTTCCTGGACTTGCAAAGCTATTTCCTTCATCAAATTGGAGAAGTTTTCTTTCATTATTTTTTCAAATAGATTTCCAATTTTTTGCTCTTTCTTTTCTCCTTCTGGCGCCACTATGATGCCAATGTTGGAATGCTTGACAATGTCCCACAGGCTGCTTACACTGTACAGGGGGTGGAGGGGTTATTGTTTTTTTTGTCTTCTTGTTCTAATTGGTTTTCTTTTGCTTTTTTTTATTTCAAATCATCTACTTGATTCACAGCTTCATCCACTCTACTGTTGTTTCCCTGTAAATTGTTCTTTATTTCAATTACTGTATCCTTCATTTCTGACCAGATCTTTTTTTATGCTGTTGAGGTCCACACTAAGTTCCTTGGCCATCCTTATAACCAGGATTTTGAGCTCTTGATAGATTTGAATTCTGATAGATTGCTTATCTCCATTTTGTTTAATTCTTTTTCTGTAGTTTTGATCTGTTCTTTCACATGGGCCATGTTTCTTTGTCTCCTCATTTTGGCAGCCTCCCTGTGTTTGTTTCTGTGTATAAGGTAGATCTGCCATCACTCCCTGTCTTGGTAGCATGGCCTAATATAGTAGGTGTCCTGTAGGGTCCAGTGGCACAGTCTCCCCTATCACCCAAGCTGGGTACTCTAGTTGCACCCTTCGTTTGGCTGAGTATCCACTCCTCTTGTAGTTGAGCCTTGATTGATGTTGGTAAATCCATGGGAGGGATTTTACCCAGGCCAGTTAGCTGTAAGGACTGGCTATGACCACCAATGTGTGGGTTCTTTAAGAGGAACTGCTTGGGACTCCAGCGGTTTCTTCCACCAATTCAATCTCCAATGGTTTTTGCAGCCAGGAGTTATGGGGACTTAACTTACTGTCACTGGAACCCTGGGCTGGGGGGACCTGATGTGGGGCTAGGACTCCTTGCTCTTGAGATATCCCTCCCAAATTTTTATCCAGATGCAGGCATGGGATCATCCCATTCTACATCTCCCCTCCTAGCAGTCTGGATGGATGTGGTTTCTTTAATTCCATAGTTGTTGGACTTCCATTCAACTCAATTTCTGGGTGATGGTTGTTCTGTTGTTGTAATTTTGATGTGGTTGTATGAGGAGGCTAGCTGTGCTGTTTACACCTATGGTGCCATCTTGACCTTAGAGCTCCTGAATTCAGGTATTTTAACATCACATTTCCTTGGACTAATGCACAGCTCAGTTTATTCAGTATAATACAAAATTGGACTTGATCCTTCTATCTGTAACCAGTCTACAAGGGGTGACCAAAAAACCCCCTGCAATTATCTTCTGGAGTGCTAGCCCCTTGTTGTACAGGCTTCCCCCACTAGGTCAGTGTTTAGGAACCCACTGTTATCAGTATACAGCTAGCATTGTTGTGAGAGGCTGCGTTCAGGTTCAGTGAATTTTTTTTGAGGACTCTTTCAACACATTTGCCCATTTCATGATGGGTGATTTACAAGCGCATCTGCCCACACTGCACTGCGTGTTCAGCAGTTTTTTTTTTGGGGGGGGGAGATTTTATTTATTTATTTATTTATTTATTTATTTATTTATTTATTTATAGAGAGGGGAAAGGAGAAAGAGAGGGAGAGAAACATCAACTGGTCCACAACCCAGGCATGTTCCCTGACTGGGAATTGAACCAGCAACCCTTTGGTTCACAGACTGGCGCTCAGTCCACTGAGCCACACCAGCCAGGGTGATGTTCAGCAGTTGTTGACCAAAAACAGCATGATCCCCGTACTCCCTATTCACCTGATCTTTCCCCAAGGGACTTTTTTTTGTTTCCCTGGATGAAAAAAGTCTTCCAAGGGAAATGTTTTGCTGATGTGGAAGAGGTGAAACAAAAATGGCAGAAGCTCACCTTTTAAGGTGTCAAAATTAATGGGTTCTAAAACTGTTTTGAGCAGTGGAAAAAACATCTCAGTGGGTGTGTTGCCTCAAATAGAGAGTACTTTGAAGGTGACTGAATTTTAACATGTAAGAATACACAATTTTTTATAAATATATTCCAGTTTTTTGTGTCCCCCCTCCTATAAACACTTTGCTACAACTGCTATATGGAGCAATTTAAAGGTGTTTATTATCTCAGTATATGCACAATATATTAACCCACAAATTTTCTTGACAAACAGCCTGGGTATGGCCCAGTGAAAGTTTACTGATGCATCAGATACATATTGTGCCCTTTGGAGTTATGACCTGTATATATATTGGCATAATATAGCTCAGAAAACTATAAATGAGAATCAGACACACCTGGCTTTGAATTGCGGCACCATCATATACAAGCTGTGTGATCTTCAGAGTCAGAATCCTCTTTGAGCCTCAGTTTCCTCATTAATTAATTTGTGTGTCAGACTCTGTGCTAACACTGGTATGAGAGCTGCAAATAAAAGTAAAGTCTTGCCTCAGTGGAGCTTTTATTTATTATTTGTTGTAATTAGCTGTAATGTTGTTTTAATGTTCATATTTTATGTCCTTGTACTTCTCTGGTTAAAATAATGCTAACAGCCTTGGCTGGTGTGTCTCAGTCGTTTGAGCTCCAGTTGCGTACCAAAGGGTCACTGATTTCCTTCCCCATCAGTGTCGTGGACCTCGGCTCGTGGGGTCCATGGTGTTGTAGCTGAACCAAAAGAAATTCACATGGACTACCGAATCCTGTGGAAGAAAAGGGCAAATGGCTTTTCTCTCAAGAAGAGTGAAAGCCTTGGCCCTTCCTTTGACAAGCTTTTATTGTCTTACTGGGCACATTACAAGAAGGTTCTCATTAACTATGCACAGGTTCACTTTAGGGGGTAGCCTTATACAGAAAACAAAGAAGAGGATGCCAGTAATCACCTCACTGAAAAGGGATATTTACAAATGAAAAGGCAAAAAGTGGTCCAACCGGTTACTCTGTCCTTGGAAGGTTAGCATGGATTTTAGGAAGTTATTTTACAGTAAATGTTTGCTGCAAATCAGGGTAAAGGGATTTTTTGGCAAAAAGACACAAAATGGCCTAGGCACATTGCAAACCTGATTTTCCACGGGAAAACCTATCTGTGGGCGTGGGTCCTGTGCAACTCTGAGTGGGAGCTAGGCCCACGCCATGCAGAATGGTCTCCTACACATCAGGGCACATTCCTGGGTTGCAGGCCAGCTCCCCAGTAGTGGGTGAACAAGAGGCAACCACACATTGATGTTTCGTTCCCTCTCTTTCTCCCTCCCTTCCGCTCTCTCTAAAAATAAATAAATAAAATAAAATATTTTTAAAAATAATGTTAACATACTTTTGTGTCCATACTTATGTTTTTAATGATCATTTAATAGTATATGCATTTAGATTTATTTTGAAAAATCTAAACTTGAAATGTTAAAAACTTAATGAACTATAATATATTGGAACATTAATAAAATAGATAGTGTTTGTTTACCTCAGTTCATTTGAGAGCCATGTATCCTTGAGAGTACTGTAACAAGTATATAAATATTGCATCTTCAGCTTTTTGCTATAATCTTTTGCTGATTGTTGTTTTTACATTATCTCTCATATTATAAGATGTTAACATTTAAGACTATGAATTGCAATTCCCAGGATACTTATTTAAAAATGCTATAATAGAAATTTCTGTGCTTCACAGATTTATAGAACTCAAGCAGATTCTTTTTGTAATGCATGTTCTTGAAGCAGTATATCCCTAAGGGTACTAATAGATACTTTCCCCTTTCAATTTCTCATTTTAGGGGCACTAAAACCAACAATGGCATTCATGTCAGGAAAATTGAAGATTAAAGGAAACATGGCGCTAGCCATCAAACTGGAGAAATTAATGAGTCAGATGCATGCCAAGCTGTGAAGAAAAAGAAAAAATATGTCGATCTCTAAGCTCAAAAAGTAAAAGGGCTCAACAGTTAAAATCTAATGTTTGTTTTATTCCCTATTGTATTATACGGATATGCAATTTTATTCTGGAAAAAAGAGAATTTATGTATTTGTAAGACTTGAAATTATAATTAAAACAGCTAGCTAATCAAGCATAAGCTTCATTAAGTAAAATTCAAAGATATTCTACTTTTTATGTTTTGTGAGTTTTGCCCTCTGAGCACTATAAACCATTTGCCTTATTCTTCTAGGAAAAGTATTATGAGCAACCAATCAGGGTCACACAGTAAAGTAACATTTGCTCTTTTCAAATCTTCTTCCCATGTAAAATATGATTATATCTAAACTTTTTAATTTGGAGTTGTATACCAATGAAAATCTTAATGATATTTTACATTTTTATATACTTTAAATAAGATAGTCTGCAATAAATTTTCCTAGGAATCACCTAAACTACTTATAAATACTATTTTGTAGACTAATGAAACAAAAACAGCTTTTCATTTTGTTAACTAGCTTTCCTGTAAGTCATCTACAGGAAAATATTATTATAGCTCAACTAATATGTATGCTATTTTAAATTATGTAAAAATGTCCTAAAATAAAATAATTTCTCCCCAGAAGTATGCACTTGGTAACAATGCTTTGAAGTGAGAGCAGTAGAACAGATGGTTGTTAAAGGCTTGTCTCCCCCTGCCGCCCCCCCCCCCAATTTTTATATTGACATCCTAACTCTTAGTACCTCAGGATGTGACTATATCTGGAGATAAAGCCTTTAAAAGAGGTGATTAAATTAAAAGGAGGCTTTTAGGGTGGGCCTTAAACCAATCTGACTGATGTCTTTATAAGAAGAGGAAATTTGGACACAAAAGAGAGGTCAGGGATGCACACACTGAGGAAAGACCACGTGAGGACACGAGAAGATGGACATCTGCAAGTCAGAAGGCCTCTCTCCTGAGGCCTCAGAAGAAACCAAATCTACTGACACCTCAATCTTAGACTTCTCCAGAACTGAAGGAAATTTTTGTTGGTTTAGCCACCCCATCTGTGGTATTTTGTTCTGGCAGCCCTAGCAGACTCATACAATGGTTGGTTTGTTTATGTTTCTTAAAAAAGCTAAACTTAAAAAAAAAAAAAGCCCTTTCATTTTAATCAGTTACAAATACTTGCTGAGTATAATACTTTTACTTTCTCATACTTACTCATATTATTGTGCTATTAAGCAAGTTAACTAATTCCTACATTTCATATAGAATCATAATGTCAGGGGATTTAGTATGTATTTTATAAATGAGGAAACAGAGGATCAGAGATGGGAAAGGACTAGCCCAAGGCCAAAATTAACAATTCCTAGCCAACAAAAACTTCCCAGTACATTGGCCTTGAATAGAACTTGAAGGCCCTACCTTCAACTCCTTGAAGCCCAGATGGAGTGACTTTGAGTGGTAGCCTTACAACCCCCTTGGCATCTCCCAGTGATTTCTAGTTACATAAGGATCCTGCTCACAAGAGATGTCAACTGCCTCCTTTTCTACTGAAGTCTAAAAACTTCTCCCCTTTCTCTGCACTCTCCATATGGTCACAAAGCTTTGGGAACATAAAAAGTAGGAAATATTGTGGGGCAGGAATTCTGGTTTCTGGTCACACGAACTTGCTAATGAAAAGTCTTGGATATTGAAACTTCATAAGAGCCTTGGTTTTCACATTAATAATTGAGGGAGTTGGATGAGGTTATCTGCAGCCCCTTTGTACTCATTACTAGGAAATACTGAGCAATCTGCACTCTTCTGTCAGAAGTGAAGGTAGTCAAATCTACATTCCTGAAGAAATCTACATTTCTTCAGTAAATGTCTCTTTTTCACGTTACATAGATGGATACCTTCTGGATGCACCTCATACATGGGAGCATTCAGATGTGAGTTACTCAAGGGGATGGTTGGAACTTGAGCTGATATAACATCTTAACAAAAGAATTTTTTTAGAGCAGTAACACAAAAAGGACTTTGAGTTTCTAGTATGGCAAATTGTACAAAGGAAAATATGGGTATTGTATAGTAAAAGTATGTTCTGTTTTGTAAGAAACTGTCAAACTGTCTTCCAAAGTGGCCATACCATTTTGCAGTCCTACCACCAATGAATGAGAGTTCCTGTTGCTCCACATTCTCATCATCATTTGTTTGTCAGTGTTGTGATTTTGGCCATGCTGAGAGGTGTGTAGTTATATTCTGTTGTTTTAATTACAACGCCGTAATGACATACGATGTTGAATTTTCATATGCTTACTTGCCTCTCTCTCTTATTTGGTAAGGTATGTGTTTGGGGTTTGGGCCCATTTTTAAATCAGGTTGTTCACTTTTTTTGTTGTGTTTTAAGGGTTCTTTGTATGTTTTGGAAAATAGTCTTTTGTCAGATACATGTCACTTGCAAATATTTTCTCCCAGTCCGTGACTTGTTTTCTTGTTCTTTTGACACTTTCATAGAGCAGAAGTTTTTCATTGTAATGAAGTCTAGCTTATTAATCATTTCTTTCATGAATTATGCCTTGTGTTTTTTCTAAGAAGTCATTGCCATATCCAAGGTCATCTAGGTTTTGTCCTTATTTTCTAGGAGTTTTATAGTTTTTCATTTTACATTTAAATCAGTGATCCATTTTCAGTAAATTAACTTTTGTGAAAGGAGTAAAGTCTTGGCTTACATTCATTTTTTCCCCATGTGGCTATTTGTTCCTCTACCATTTGTTGAAAAGACTATCTTTCCTCCTGTTTCAAAGAGTCAGTTGACTATATGTTTGTCTCTTTCTGGGCTCTCTCTTCTGTCCCATTGATTTATTGTTTATTCTTTAACTAAGGAACACTACTTGGTTACTATAGCTGTATATTAAGTCTTGAAGTCAGGCACTGTCAGTCTTCCAACTTTGTTCTTCTCCTGCAATATTGAATTAGTTATTCTGGGTCTTTTGCCTCTTCATACAAACTTTAGAACCATTTTGTTGATATGCTCAAAATAACTTGCCTTTTTTTTTTAATCTTCACTCAAGGACATGTTTGATTTTAGAGAGGAAGAGGGAGAGAGAGACAGACACATGGATGTGAGAGAGAAACATTGATCAGTTGCCTTCCGTACATACACCTACTAGGGATAGAACCCGCAACCTAGGTATGTGCCCTGGCCAAGGACTGAACCTACAACCTTTTGTGTATGAGATGACACTCTAACCACCTGAACCATCTAGCCAGGGCAACTTGGTAGAATTTTGATTGGCATTACATTGAATCTGTATTATAGTTTTGTAGGTTTCCTTGTGTAGATCTTGTACATATAATGTTAGATTTGCTCTTAAGTATTTCATTTTGGAAGTGTTAATGTAAGTGGTAATGTATTTTAAATTTAAATTTTCACTTGTTCACAGCTGGTATATAGGAAACTTTTGTATTTTAACTTTTGTTTTAACCTTGTATCCTAAAACTTTACTATAATCATTCATTAATTCCAGGATTTTTTTTTTTGTCAATTGTTTCAGATTTTCTACAAAGACAATTATGTCATCTTTGAACAGTTTTATTTTTTCCTTCCCCATCTTAGCTTTTATTTCTTTTTCTTGTGTTATGGCATTGGCTAGGACTAACAGTATGATGTTGAAAAGCAGTAGTGAGAGTTGACATCCTTGATTGTGATCTTAGTGGAAAATCTTCAAGGTTCATTTACATTTTAGTGGGTGATCACATTTCTTAAGGCTGAAAAATATTCTGTTTTATGTACATGCCACCTTTTGATTCTCCATTAATGGCCATTTGAGCTACTTCTACCTCTTGGCTATTGTAAATAATGCTGCAGTGAATGTAAGTAGGTAATGTCTCAAGCTCCTGCTTTAAGTTCTTTTGGTTCCAATTTCTCCACAGGATTACATATTTGAAATATGTAGCAATTAACTTGTTTTGTTTTTTTTTTTTTTTTTGTATAGACATTTTGTCAAAAATGTTTGCACAGATTTTATATTCAGCCTAGACCAGGAGGAATGTTGATAGAGCCAGGTTTAAGAATCCTTTCTCCTTTGTTTATAAATTATTTGTCTGCCTCAGTCATATTCTTGTCCCTGCTACCTTAAGCATGTAAGTAACTGAAGTTTCCCTGTCACATCTGGGATGAGGTCAAGATGTGAGCCCCACCCACATACAGCTAATCAGATATGCTCTAAATGTCATTATCATCACTATTTTGGAGATGCTCAATTCTCTAAGTAGAAAGTTAACAGCCTGGACACTGCAGCCAGATTGCCTGGGATGAATCTGGGTTCCTCCTGCTGCAATGTGAACTTGGGCAGATTTCGAGGTTTCTCTGTGCCAGTTTCCCCATCTGTAAAATAGCAATGCTAACACCAACTTCATAGAGTTTTTAGGCTTAAATAAATTAATTATCAGCTAAGAACCTAGTGTGAATTCCGGGTATACACCAAATGCTCTGAAAGTGTTTGGTAGGTAAAATAAGGGTGGAGGGTGCCTGGTAGTATGTAGTATGTCCAACCTACTTCTGTTGTGACGAGCAGTATAGGTGGTATTTATTGTATGATTCCTCGATCTTCGTGCGTTTTAGGTGTTTTTAGCAGCCCTGCCCCTTCCGTGGGAAGGATGCAAGTGTTGCAGTTGGATTAGGAAATTCCACCGGGCAGCGGTCAATGTTTGTACGTCTGTTGGTCAGAGTGTTCTTGCACAAGCCTGTGTGTAAAGATGACTACTCAGTGCGTAAAGGAGGTGACACACACCTGCCATCCACGGAGCGTGGTCTCGTAAAGAGGTCTGCTCCCAGCTTTTAGGTGGAACCGTAAGGAGCTCCGAGTGGGAACCGGGACCCCGGGCGTGAGGCAGGAAGGGGTGCTGCCCACCTCAGAATGAACCAGGGATCGTGGGTTGCACACCTTTCCGGGTGCGGAGACCCAGCTCGTGGGCACATGTGTGTAGTAGTAGGAGGGTCGAGCCACCCGTCCTCGGGGCAGGGACAGCTGCGAGCCGGCTGCGCCGTTGTAGGAGTGTCGTTTACACACTTCCTGTGGGTCTCGCGGACCACGGAGCGTTTCCGGTGCCCGCTGGAGCCCGGGTCCGAGCCCCCGCCTGCTCGCTGGCCCCGCCCCGCGTTCGCCCCGCCCCCAGCCCGCCCGCCGCGCTTGGAGCCGGGTGTGAGGAGCCCGGGGCGCAAGGAGCGCTGCGCGCCAGTCGGCGGAGCTAGGCTGGCGCCTCCGCACCCCGCTCCGCGACGTCGTCCGTCGCCCGCCCGGCGCCGTCCCCGCTCAGTGTGCTGTCGCTGCCCGGCCCTCCGGCCGCTCTCCCTCCCTCCGTCCCGCCCCGTCCTGCCCGGGTTGCCCGGCTCCCGTAGGCCCCCCCCCCCGCCGCCCGCGTTCCTATGGACAGACGCACAGACACCTGCAGGTGAGTGAGAGCTCGCGTGCAGCACGGGGGCAAGCGCGCGGACGCGCCAACCGTGGCCTGGGAGTCCCTTTGTGTAGGGGGCGGCCGCCCTGGGGTCTTGTCTACATCCCCCTCGGCGGCCGTGCTGTGACCCGGCTGAACCCTCCTTTTGTCTCCTCTGGTCGGGGGGGAGGGTGGAAGGCCGAGAGTCGGGGCTGAGAGCCGGGCGGCCGGACGTCGGCCGCGACGGGCTTGGGGGCGTGACGGGCGGAGACCCCTTGCGGCTGAGGGAGCTCCCGGAGCGAGTCTCCGCGACCCGACCGCAGCTCAGTCCGCCTGCCGGGGGCCGCCCGCCGCCCAGCATCTCCTGTCCCCGCGGCGGCAGTGGGCGTGCTGCGGGGGTACACAGCTCGCCTGCCCCAGCTTTTGGGTTTGTTTGAGGGGGAAAGAGGGCGGGAAGGAAAGAAAAGATCTGCCCTCTTAGTTTCCAAGTCTTGAGGTGGTGTGGGGCGAGGTGGTTCGGGCTTTGCCCGACTCGTGTCTCGCGGGAGGCACGCGGAGGTGCGTTTGGGGCGTGTGTGAAGGAACGTGCAGCGCTTCGGTCTCTTATTTATTGTTTCTAACGGAGGAGGGCTTTCTCCGAAAGACTCTTCCCCGCCCCCCATCTGAGGCTGCGCACAGTGATTTGTGTTTGTTATCAAATACATCCAGAAATGTATTTCCCTGGGTGGAAGGAGGTTGGGCTGGCGAGAGTCAAACCAAAATCAAAGAATGGTTGTGGGATTTCGGGTGACTTTCTTTTCTTTTCTTTTTTTTTTTTCTTTTCTTTCCCTTTCTTTCTTGTTAAGGTAGGGACTTAAAGGCGAGAAATAAAAGACGAACATGGCTGTGATTTTTACAGTTTTTAATATGTAAATTTTATTTAAAGTTTTGGGGTAAAGTTTTGTTATTTTTCCAGAGTCCTTAGCATGATAGAATCTTCTACCTATTTAAGTAAACAGTTAACAAGTGAGTCAGGTAGTGACAGCTTCCACGTGGAGGTTAAATTAGACTAATTTGTTAATTTAAACAATTCCCTAGCTTTCTGTTTAGGCTGAAACCTTTCTTTTTTTGTTCATTTGAGATAGATCTTTCACAACGTGCTATTCCGCCCCCCATGGTTGTGTTTTCCCTATTTTATTATATGTATTTCTGAGTTCTCTGTACATAGCCCAACGATTGGGTTGTGTATTTAGTAGATACAATGTTTTGAAAAGTATCGTGATATTTCTGATTTATATATTTTTTCTGGCTACATTTCTTATAAACAGTTGCTATGTATTTCACATACTCAAATAATAGATTAAGTTGAATAAGCACCCAGAAAATTAATTTTACAGATTCAGATTTTTAATGCAGGTACAGATTCATATCTTTTTAGTAATTTCAATCTGCTGCACACTTCTGGATACTGTTTATTTATTTTTGCCTGTTGTGTCAAAATCCATATCAACAAACTCAAATATCACAGTTACCAAGCATAGCATAAAAAACTGTTTTGGGGGCACTCAGTTACATGTACAGCTATATGTAGAAAATGGAGGCTTTGTTAAAGAATAAAAGAAATCTAAACTTGAAGGAAAAACATGGTGGAAAAATATTTGTTTAGATTTTCATCAAGATGTAGAAATTCATCAGAAAACAATATACAATTTAAGCAATTTTAATTAGGCAAACTGAGTTGTCATTTAAAAAAGAAAACAGGTATACCTGACATAGTGTCTTCTGGAAGAAAAACTTATCCTGGATTCTTGCTTTGGTTGCATTAACTGATTAATATCATTGCATGCCTAATTTTGTAAATGCCTGGAGTGTACATTTTTGTACACTTAAAACCTAGGAGAGGCAACATCTAGCAACAATCTTGCCAACTCCTTTGAGTTGATCGAATTGTATTAGTTCCTAATAAAGGAACTATATTAGCAGGAACTAATAAAATAAGGTAATCTAGACTATCTCTTCCAGTCTAGATCAGATAAGTGAATTTAAACTCTGCACAAGGGCATGGAGCTCTGTACCAGTTGCTGGTAGGCCCTTGAGCAAGGTTCCTCTTTCTTTTCCTTTACTGATGGCCCAGAGAGGATGGATATTGAAATTTGTTCAGGCTTTATCCTGAATGGTGGGTTGGAGTTCTAAGATTCTCCCAGAGTTTCAGCTCTTCTACACTCTTCATCAGCTCTTAGAAGCATTAAAAAAGATGAGCGAACAAATTGAATTGCTTTTTTATGTATTTATTTACAAGGCTGTGAATCTTAGTGATAAGAGTAACAAAGAGACACTGTGTAAACTACACAGCAAGAGAGTGTGGTCTGTGTTGAGAACTGCTTGGCAAAGTTGTCGTGCTTAAGTTGTCTGGGACCAGCAGTACAACTGGCTGTTTTTTGTTGTTTGGGTTTTTGACTGTGATGTGTAAATACTAATTTTTGGGGTTTTGTATAATTAACAATATTTTGCTGTAATCAGAGTCATTCCAGAGAATCTTACATATTTTCAACTGATTTTCCTTTTTGGTTTGTTGTTTAGGAAGGCATATAAATTATTTTTCACTTTTCATGGTTGACATTTCTTACTGCTACTTTGAAATTTTAAATTTGTATAAAGTTGGATTTTAAATATAGCTTAGCAGTATAAACTGACATCAGATTCTTTTTTTTTTTTTTTTTTTAAACAACATTAGGCTGTCCACAGTTAAATTTGATAGGCTTAAAAATCCGTGGGCTTTTCTACCCTTTTCCTGTTTGTTAATGCTCAATCTGGTACCTTTAAAGGCAACTAAGAAATGTTCCAGTTAACATAAACTGGAACCCTCAAATGACTAGTATTATCATTAGTAATAACCAAATGGAAAGCTGACAAGTAGCAATTTTACTTTTTGGAATAGATTTATGACTTTCAAGTCTTTGTTGTGTGTAGTTTTTGTTGGCTGGTAGGGAGGCAGGTCTGACTGTGAGAGTGACCTCTTATTCTAGCCTTTATGTCCTGCATTGTTTAAAAATAGTGCAAACCCTTGCTGCTTGCAGAAAATGTAGAATTTACTCTTGGATTAATATTCTGTTACCAGATGTATGAGCTGGCTCTAAAGTGGCTTTTTCTCTTAAATACTGTCAAAAATAGAGAAGCTGAAGATTGGAGAGAAGCCATTTATTTTGAACAGTTTATTTTCTGACAGTTTGTGTTTGTAAAGAAACCTGTTCATAATATTACTTAAGAGATCTGCATAGTTGCTAGCAGACGCACCACAGGTTTCTTTTTTTTTCCTTTAAAAAATTTCCATCTGAGCTTAATTCTTACATGATACTTTTTGACTTTGCTTTTTGATTAGTTGATTTATGGGACTTTATTTACCAACATAATGGGAGAATTCTTTTGCTATCCTGAAATTGCACTCTGCCTGTGCTCTGGTCTGTTTCCTAGGTAACAAATGCATTGCATAGATTCCATAATGAGGACTGTGGTTGGCTAGTTACAGTGTAAATTCTGTTGTTTGGTAAAGCTTAGTCTCAAATTCAAATAAAGGTCAAGAATCCAAAAGTACTGAAAATGCACATTTTTGAATTTTATTTTGTATTCAATGTCAACAAAGTAATGTACTTTTCTGGAGAAAGGCACATTATGTAGAAGTATTCAGGTTTGTTGCAAGTCTCACACTTGAGTAGTTGAAGAGCTTTTTTGACTCCTTCGTATTGGTAATACCAGTGGCTCTCGTGCCAAAGAAGATGTATTTCAGAAACATTTTATCACACTTACAACATGGAAAGCAAAGGGCTTTGGTCTAGATCATCAGTAATTGGCTCTTTTGTACTGAAAGAAAAAAACTCTTATGTTTCAAAAGATAAATTGCATAACTTTATGTAAAATACTCATAGAACTTTAAAAAATGTTAAGACTTAAAACATTTAATAAACTTTGTGAAAACATTAAAAGTCTTACCATAAAATCACACATTTTACTCTAGCACTTTTCCTTCTGTCTGCCTGAACTTTGCCTAGCACCAGGGAGCGGGTCTCAGAGTAGCTTTCCCCATCACCTTCCTCTCCCCTTGAAATCTACAGCCTCTGTCACTCCAGATCCAGGGCAAGATGTGTGCAATTGCTGGTAATTATTATGTGTTTGTTTAAAAAAAACTTGCAATCTCATTCAAGTCAGAATTTCATTAATACACACTGGAAATTATCTTTTTATTTGATGTCTGAAAATGTTTCTTGTTTGTTAATCATCAAGGATTTTGTTAGCTAAATTTTTAGTAAATGTTTTAGCTTTTGTTAAATGTTTCTTGTTTGCTAATCATCAAGGATTTTGTTTGCTGAATATATTAGTAATTATTTACAAGGAAAAATTTTGTTACATTTTTTTTCTTTTGAATTCTAGAGAATATCCAAACTTGCCCCCATTACTTTCCCTTGCTTGGATGGATTGTTTTTAGATTATTTACCCTTTTAAAGTTAATTTTAATTTCAGGACCAGGATATATTTTGGTTGGATTCGCTCTTGGTTTTCCTCAAAACTAGCACTACATTAAACTTTTCTACTTGCAAATATATCCTTTCAGTTTTCCCTGGTAAATATTTACTATTTAAAACATTTTTTTATCATCGCATTATTTAAGTCATAACCACCACATATCGGAAACTACACTTTTCAGTGCTGGCTGGGTAGCTCAGTTTGGTTAGAGGAGTGGTCCCCAGTCTTTCTGGCACCAGGGACTGGATTTGGGGAATCAATTTTTCCACAGATGGGTGGCAAGGGTGGCTTTATAGCCTGCCACCAAGTGCAGCATAATTGTCACTGGCCACTCACTGATAGGGTTTTGATACGAGTCTGTAAGCAATTAATTTATTATGGTCTCTGTACAGTCAAACTTTCCCCGCTAATGGTAGTCTGTATTTGCATCTGCTCCCCAGCTCTAGCATCACCACCTCAGATCATCAGGCACTAGATTCTCATAAGGGGTGTGAAACCTAGAACCCTTGCATAGAGTATGTAAATGAACAAGCATTACTGTGTTCTAATAAAAATTATTTACAGAACCAGACAGTGGGCTGGATTTAGTTCACAACCCATAGTTTGCTGAATCTTAATCTATTATATTCTGGTAAAAAAGTGTTGTCAGATTCTGATACCAATATGATTTTCTTTTTTAAGTGACTTTATTTTTTTGCCCAGATGTCCAAATCACTGTCATTTTGGAAGGCCAATAATTTTACTAGAATATGTCTTAAGCGTTGGCTCTTTTCTGATAATTTTCCAGGTACACAATGTATGTTTTATTATATTGGCTCAAGTATTTTTTCAAAAACTTTCATCAGTTATAGATTTTAGTTATTTATTATTTCATTGTTACATTTTCCTTGTAGTCTCCTGTTACTCGTATGTTGGACCTTCTTTGCTTTTCTTTTATATCTATATCTTTCTTTAAAATCTTTTAAGCTTTTACATTTGCTTTACTTTTGTATTTTTTCCCTTTTTATCTATCCTTCAGTCTCTTTAATGTACTTTTCATAGTATCTCTCTAAGTCTAGTGTCCCTTTTAGTTTTGTCTCCCTTTCTGAATTTTTTTCTTTCCCAGTCTGTTCTGAACACTTCCATTTCTTGTAAATGTTTAATTTATCAGTTCTCTTTTTTCGTTTCTCTATTTCTGACATATGTGTTCTTTTCATATCTTCTATCATTTTCTTAATTTCTTTCAGTTTTTTTTTTAATCCTCACCCAGGGATATGTTTATTGATTTGAGAGAGAGAAACTTTGATGTAGGGGAAAAAAAAAAATCAGTTGCCTCCTGTATGTGCCCTGATCAGGAATCAAAACCAGAACCTAGGTATGTATGTGCCCTGACTGGGAAGGGAACCTGCAGCCTTCTGGTGTACCGCCTCATGCTCCATCCAGCTCAGCCACCTGGCCAGGGTGCCTTTGTTTATTTTAAGTGTGAATTTTTTTGTTTTCTTGGAAAACTGTTTTTTTCCTATTCATCTGCGTAGGTTTTATAAAAGGTAAGATATGCAGTAATTTCATTATTAACAGCTTTTCTTAATTATCTTCTTGATGATATAATGTGTTAAGCCAATATACAGGGTAGGGCAAAAGTAGGTTTACACTTGTGAGTACATGAAATGGAGTTTATTCTTGTACTGTTATTTGTACTATTATTTATTAATTATTGTATCATTTTCCATACAAACAACTGTAAACCTACTTTTGCCCCACCCTCTATATTTGTTGCAGAGAGTTTACTTCTTTTCTAAATTAGTTGGGTTTTTAACATTCTCATGACAATTCTGGTTCAATAATATACATGTTTTGTTATTTTGAGAAGACAAACAGCTCTACATTCATGAATTTCCTTATAACTAAAGTTTATCTCAAGAAAGTGTAAGATTTGAATCTTTTGGTAGAAAATATTCTCCTTGTGTAGTTTACTATAAGTAAAGGTGGCAATTCAGTTACTTTTGGAAATATGCCAAAGGAATTCTTTTCTGGCATCTGGATGAACCCAAGCAATTTGACAGAATTTATCAAGAGCCATAAATGTAGTGATACCCATTTATCCAGTACTTCTACTAATTGAAAAGAGAAAAAGATACATACACAAAAACATGCAACAAAAGGGAGATCAGGTTCACAAGCTAAATCTGGCCTGCTGCAGCCCAAATCTAGCCACAGCCATTTGTCATGGCTGCTTTTGTGCTTCGGTGGCAGAGTTTCATTCTTACAGAATCCCCGCAAAACAGAAAATAGTTACTCTCTGACCCTTCCCAGAAAAAGTTTGTTGACGCTCCATTAGAGTATTGTATGGAGTCGTGAAAGATTGGCTGTAACCATGTGTATATCCACAGTAGTGGAATCATTAGATAAATCCTGATAAAGCACTTGATGGAATAATATGTAACCATTTCAGTGATTATAGTCTGGACAGTTGGCGTGCTCTCTGGTAGAACAAAAGGTTATAGGGTAGGGTTTGATCACTGGTCAGGACACATACTTGTGGGTTCAATCCCCAGGCATCAGATCAATGTTTCTCTCTCTCCGTCTCTCTCCCACCTTTACTCCCTCTCTCCCTCTTTCCCCGCTCTCTAAAAATCAGTAAACATGAGTTCTTTTTCTCATGGGTGTAGACAACAGTAGGGGTGGGGGATAGTGTGGCAGAGGGGATGGGACAATAGGATAAATGGCAATGGAAAAAACACAATAAAATAAAAAATAAAGCCTCAAAAAATAAAAGGTAAAAAAATCAAATTAAAATCAATAAATGTATCCTCTGGTGAGGATTTTTTTTAAAAAGTAATAATAATAAAATGATTATAGAGATTATCCAGCAAACAGTTATTGGGCATTTGATATGCCTTAGGTACTTTTTTAGTTGCTGGGAAATCAGTAAAGACAAAAACTTCTATCCTCATAGAACTTTAATTTCAGTAAAGGAGATAAGCAAATAAATAAGATAGATATATAAAATAACATAAAAGGGATAAGTGCTGAGATTAAAAAAAGGGAAGAAGGCATATATGAAATATTTCAGAGTCAGGGTTTTGCAGATTTTGGTATGTGGTGTGTCCTGGAACCAATCCCCTGTGGATATCAAGGGACAACTGTATATACTTCATAGGGTTGTTTTGAAGATGAAATGAATTCATATGGGTAGAGACATCAGAGAAATTATTATTGAGGTTAAATATCTAGAAGGGAAGGTTATTTGAACGCTACATATCAGAGAAAGTTGAGTTCAACAAATACTTGTTCTGTTGAAAGTCTCTCTGTCTACTTTGACTTCATAGGTAACACATAGTAATTAAGCACAGTGGCTCCAAATCATGTGCTGTTTTAGCACATATACTATTCACCTTTTATAGGTAGATGGTTATCAACTTTTGGAGAATATTTCAATAGGAGAAACACTGTGACTTTGGTGACCAGCTTTTGTGGGTCATCTGATGAAACATGGGACAGGCTGAGTGGTAAAAGGCGTTTGGCCAGCTCTGGGAAAGATTGCTCTTGTTTATTGGAGCCTGTGGGAACTTTGCTTTGTGGGTATATAGGTCAGGGCGCTAAAGACCTCTATTTAGACAGATACACGTGGTGAACGGAGAGCAAGGAGAGCATAGTGAGTAAGGATGTAATCCGGTCCTTTGAACTGTGCCACCAAAATTCTAGTATTTGAGTGTCCTCTCTTCAGAGAGGCTGAAGATCACTGAACTCACATAATGGATATAGTTAAAAACTAATATATATATATTTTTTTAGTTTTTCTAGAAAATGGGTTAATTTCTAAAATCATGGGAAAGCTTTTGATAAAATCTAAAGTATGGAAAGAAATGAAATTTAACTTAGAGAATACTATGGTACTTTGGAAAATTTTTGTGAAAAATATTAGGTACATTTTTCTTTGTGATATCTATTTTAGTGAAGGGTAATTTTATATACATAGCATGTCCTGAGTTTATTTTGGGTTTGTGACTATTTGGGGATTGCATAAAATTCTATTACTTTACACTGGGAAAAATCTGAAATCTTTTTATGGGGATGCTTTTGTTTTCTTCGGTACTAAGTCTTCAGAAGTTACACTTGCTCAAGCTGCTGCTTGAAAAACAACAACAACACACATAGGTGGATAAATGCAGGTATAGTCAGCCGTGTTTCTGCCACACTAGCTCTATAAGAAGGTTTTTGTCTTCCTTGCAGAATCATGGATTGTAACTCAGGGTGTCTGTAGGCACATTAATTCTGAATAGAAGCCAAGGATTGCGCTTGTTAAATAGAAGTGTGGCAGTTTTGGTAGTAAGTTGCTAACAGGACTCAGGTTTTTATATGCTTAGTAGTACACTCCTGTTGTAGTAATCATGGTACTCAGTTGAACCTGTAGGTCCGTTGTATTTTTCTTAGTCCATTAAAGTGAATGGAAAGACCTCCGAGAAGGTTTTTTTTAAAAATGCAATTCAATAGTTATGATTTAGTTATTAGTTAAGCTAAAAACTTTTAGAAGCATTTGAAGGTAGGGGGAAGGAAACGGTACGTTTACAGAGGCATTCGTGAAACATGAAATTGTGATACTGGATTAGCCTCTGTCTCCCAGCTCTCTGCTGTCACACCCGACTCTGGTCCGAGGAGCAGCATGGCTCAGGTTCTCCCTCAACACTCTTGTCAGTCATGTACGTGATTAGTCTGCAGTGCTCGGGGAGGGTGTGGGGTATCTCTCTCTAGGTTTTAAGAAATGAATGTGATCGAATGTTTTAGTGTGATTTTTTTAGAGCAGAAATTTTTGTTCTGTGTGATAAATGTGCAGTATTAGCACCAAGAAAACTAAATTTATATCGACTGGGACATCAATCAAATTTTCTGTACCTGCAAGTTCAAAGTTTGTCTTCTTTGTCTTTGATATTTCTTAATCATTTTGTGGATTTGTGAGAATCAGATAAAAATTTTAGATTCTCAGAAAATGCCAATTTATACATACAACATGAAATTTTGTATAAATTTTAAGAAATATGTGGATCACTGATACATTGTGCTAACAGTCTCTATTTTGTGTAATTACATTTTAGCATATGATTCTTTTTTTTAAATTTTATTTTAATTGTTGTTCTTATACAGTTTTCTGTCTTCTACTCCCATTATGATTTTCTTTTAAGACTAGAAACCTTATAAATTTGAGAAGGATTTAGGTGAGTAAGCTTATGTGCTTCCAAGGAAAATTTATTTTTTTGGTGAGGAGACAATAACATGCTATTTTTCCATCAGAAATTCATTTAAACTGTTGTTTCTGATAATTGTACTAGTAGTGTGCATCTGGTTAAATCATTCTTTGAACTGTAGGTTATTAAGAAACAGTACCTTATTACTGGTGCATTTACAATGGCAGACGAACAAGGAAAACTTAAAAAGTTTAAATTTTCATTCTCATTTCTATAGGAATAGAGGGAGAATTCATTATATCAAGCATTACGAATAAGCCTGTATTAAAGCAGCCACATACGATGATGGTGCATTGTTGGAACGCCCCATAAAAGATAATTTGCATGGAAGATGATTATTCAATAGGGCTTTAATTTACAAGAAACATTCCACCATTTAATTGAGCCCTTTTACACACACTGCTTCGCTTCAGTGGGTTGCATTTGCTCCTGCATATGTGCAGTGCCACAAGGGTGGTTCGAATCTGATTCAGTCTAGCTGGAAGGTGAGGCAACAGCTGAGAGTCATGTCATAAAAACATGCATTATTAAACACTTGAGAATTGTTTTTGAAATCGGTTTTCCGTTGGATGGTTTGTACCATAAGGCTGATTGTCTAGGGTTTTTTTTTTTCCCCTAATAAGATTTGTATAAGATTATTTGGCCCTGCTGGCCATTAGTTAAACTATATGGTTCAGTTTAAAAATCTCTCACTTTTTATAGGCCATTCATCTATATTGTACTTTTATGAAATGAGCAAACATAGCCTGCATTTGTGGTCATTATTGAAAGAAAATTATTTGGTGATAAAGAAGACACTAAAACAAGCATTTCAGCAAAAGCTAACTTGTGATTAAAATGCCTAGAAAAATAATATAGTAAAAAAACAAGTAATGTAGGAATGTCTAATATCTTCTCTGTCCATATTAGCAGAATAGTGTATAACGCATGGATAAACTTTATGATAGAGAAGGAGTTTTGGATGAGCTTGGGACTGACTCCTTGTAGATATTCCATTCTTGAGACGTTTAAAATAAGCAGTGTTGTAATTAGCCAGGCCCATTCTTAATGAGAAACTCCGAATATTTCAAATGAGGAAAACACTGAAGGCCTTGCAGGTTCAGGATATCTGTTATCACCGTTGACTGGGAGGTCCCAGCCGGTGTAGTAAGATGAGGCAAGAAAAGGGGATACAGATGTTTTAAAGAAAGCCTTATAAGTATTACTATTTGCAGGAATAGTGATGGAATAGAAGAAAAGAACATTTCTGAGAATAAGAAGAAAGTCTGAAGTGGCGAGATGGGAGGCTGAAACTTTTTTTTGCAGGGTACCTACTAAGGTTTTGGTGAATGAAGGCTTTCTGCTAAAAGTGAAGGGGCTGAGGGTAAAATTGGGCAATGAAGAAGAATAAGAAAGGCTTTGGAGTGGCAGCTGTGATGAAGAATTATTTGGAATAGCTTTAAGACTTCAACTGGGAGTGAATCGGTAGGAAACACTGAAGTCAGGCAACAGAAGTTGGTTCCTACGAGTGAGGGTGACTTCTCCATTCTCTGAGCATAGCAATTATTGATTACCTGTATGGGCAGCTGAGAGGTAGTTCAGTCCCTTTCACAAAAATTTGCTCCTGAAGTCTGATATTTGACTGCATGAAACCCTGAAGTTGGAGATATTGTTGGAGATCAGTTATAAGTATGGTAAGGGAGAAAGGAAGAATGAAACTATGTGAGAGAAAAGCCTTGTTTTATTTTTTTTTTAAGGTTTTATTTTTTTTAGAGAGAGGGAGAGAAAAGAAACATCAGCCCCCTTTGCCCTCCATGCGCTCCAGCCAGGGATAAATCTGCTACCCAAACATGTGCTCCGACTGAGATCCAAACCAGCAACCTTTTGCTCTGCAGGATGACACTCAACCAACTAGCTACACCGGTCAGTGCTGTGTTTTATTTTTGTAGTGGACAGATCTATCAGTAGATCTCTGATTATGTACCAAAAGGCCTTGATGATAATTCCTCCTTCCTAGGGTTGTTGTGGAGATCAACTAATTCAGATGTGACAGTGGGTATGAACCATTTCTCACAGTGCCCTGAATTTAGTAAGCTCTTAATAGATACCTGCTTTAAAAACAAAAGCAAAAATCCTGTGTTGTGTGAACCTATTCTTCCCAGATAGTTAAGCAATCTTGTCTTCCATATATCCTTTCAATTCTCAGCATCCTTAAACTTTCCCTTTGCATTGGTCCTGGCCCCGTTCCTTTAGCCCTCCCTTTGCATCCTGAGAAACCTTTGCTTGAGCCTGCTGCTGCTGGTTCCTCTATCTTCAACAGCCAGATTTCTTAGATAAATGGATTATAGTGCTGTCTGTTCTCTTATCACTAACTCTCTTTAATGCCAGAGAATTTGGCTGCCTCTATCTCTCTTCCACTCATTGTCTCAACATAGGTGATAAACAGACAAACAAGTAAACTCTCAGGTCATAGTAATTGCTGTGGAGAACAGTAATTCAAGGTGAGAGGGTGGGGAGTGACAAGCACAAGTGAGGTTTGTAGGATGGTTTGGAAAGGCCTCTCTAATAAGAGGACACTTAAGCAGATCTAAAGGAAGTGAAGGAGCAAATCATGCAAATAAATATCTGGGGAGAAGAGCATTCCGAATAGCCAGTGCAAAATTACTGAAGTGAGGGCAATGTTGGCGGATTTGAGAAAGAGCAAGGAGGATTTTGCAGATGGGACAGAATGACCAAGAAGGGGGGGTGTCAGAGAGGTAAGTGGGTAGATGTGACTTTGGGAACAGGTGGAAGTGATCTTCTTATTGCTTCTATTTCTTCTGTGAGGGTGAGGATGGGGCAGAAGGAATTGGGGGTTTGAAGAGACATTCAGTTAGGACAGTAGAAAGTGAATAGATTCGAGCAAATTGTGATCCTGGACCAGCAGCATCAGTATCATCTGGGAATGTGTTAGAAATGCATATTCTTGGGCCTCATCCCAGACCTACTGAATCAGAAACTCTGGCGGTGACAGGAAACAATCTGTTTTTTAACAAGCCCTTTGGATTATTCTAATGTACAAAAAAGTTTGAGAACCACTGGAGTAGGGATGTAAATACAATTATTATGTAGTTCTGAGGAGGGCCCACTGGAGTTTAATGGTCTTAAGTTTGATGTGAAAATAGTTTAGGTTATACTGAAGAAAGAAAGGGATGAGGGTGTTGAGTGTGTACAAGAGATTGTTTTAAGTGACGGACCATGAAATCTAACTGCGTGAAGAATGGAGAAAGGACGGACAGGTCGGTGACATAGTGAAAACATGACAAGATTGATTAACTTAGGTCCCCAGGTCCAAGAATAGGTCAGTGAAAAAAATTTAGACACGGATCTGATTGATTCCAAATTCCAGGTGTTTTCCCTGTAGCTACATGTCTTCTTAACAAGTGTTTCCTGACTTTACAATTGTATATCAGAGCAAATAATTTTGAGTTAAAAGTTTTGAGTTCAAGTTCTGCCTTTATTGTTGTCTTGCCTTGGGTAGGTCACTTAATCCTCTGAAGCAGTTCCAATATCAGTACAGTGAAACTAAAAATACCTAATAGCTTAGTCTCACAGTTGTTCAGAATTTGAAATGAGAGACAAAAGTATGAAAATCTTACTGTAAAATATGGAATTTCATTTCCTCGTCCATGCCCTCCACTCTTTTCCACAGTCTTCCTCTCTTTTATCCTGTGTTTTGTTCACATAGTGTAAAAAACCTTGCCTCATGGCTATGACAAAAGTGTGAATCTTGTAGAAAAGTAATAAAAGAAGTATTCATGGCTATTGTTGTAATTACTTGGCTTGTGATAACATTTTGTCTTAAAAATACATTAGACTTACATTTCTGGCCAAGGTGGAGTAACTGGGAGCTGATTAATCATTCCACCTGTATTAGGGTTCTCCAGGGAAACAGAACGAATAGGGTGTGTGTGTGTGTGTTGTGTGTGTGTGTGTGTACATACCTACGTCTACATCTAAAAATACACAGTACACATAAACACACACACACACAACACTATATGAAGAGAATTGGGTCACACAATTATGGAGGCTGAGAACTCCCAAGTTCTGCAGCTAGTAAGTTAGAGTGCTAGGCGAGCCAGTGGTATAATTCCTGAGTCTGAAGGCCTGAGAACCAGGAGAGCCAATGGTGTAAATTCTAGCCTGAAAGCCTTTGGCAGGCTCAAGACCCTAGAAGCGCCAGTGTTTCAGTTTGGGTTCGAAGGTAGAAAGACTGATGGTTCAGTTCAGCAGTCAGGCAGGAGGTGTTCCTTCTTACTCAGCCTTTTTGTTCTATGAAGGTCTCCAGTTGATTGGGTGAGGCCACCAGTGTTAGTGATGTCAGTCTGCTTTACTCGGTCTATTGATTCAAATATTAATCTTATATAGAAACACCCTCACAGACACTCTCAGAAAAATGTTGATGAATACCTGGGTACCCTGTGGTCCAGTCATGTTGACACATAAATTAACCATCACACCATCTGAAACAATTAGTAAACAAGACCGAATATATTAAATGTGATTTTTAAGATATTGGATATTAGGCAATGAAAGGACAGGGATCTCTGAGAGATGAGAAACAAATAACATGAACCCTGTGATTGCCCTAGTTTACCACCTGGAAAGGGTTTCTAGGCTGTGGTGCAAGGGGGAACCCAGGTAGAGGCTGGCAGACTCCCTGAGTTGAGAAGATGGGACTGGGTGTCTGAGGATGCCGAGGTGACTAGAGGTCATAGGAAGAAGAAAAACCTCTCTGTTCAAAGCTGAGATGGTCCTATATATAGAAAATCCCATAAATCCACAAGAAAGCTTCTAGATCTAATAAATGAATTCAACAAAAATTTCAAGGTACAAAAATCAGTTGTATTTCTTCACACAAGCAATGAATAATCTGAAAAGGAAATCTAAGAAAGCAATTCCACTTATAGTAGCACCTGAATGGATGAAATAACTAGAAACAAACTTAATCAAGGAGGCAAAAAGACTGGTACACTGAGAACTACAAAACAGTGCTGAAAAAAATTAAAGACAACCTAAATAAATATATGCCATGTTCATGGATAGGAAGATTTAATATTGTTAATATATATGTGAATATTACCCAGAGCTATTCTTATCAAGATTCCAAGAGCCTTTTTTTTACAGAGATGAAAAAAGCTCACCCTTAAATTCATTTGGAATTGCCTGAGGCCCTGAGGAACCAGAACAGTTTGGAAAAACAACGAAGTTGGAGAACTCACACTTCCTGATTTCAGAAACTATTACAAAGCTATAGTAATAAGGACAGTGTGGTATTGTTATAAGAAAAGAATGGATGGTGCAAAAATATACTCATGTATCTAGAGCTAGTAGATTTTTGACAAGGGTACCCTGTTCATTTAGTGGGAAAAGAATAGTCTCTTCAACAGATGGGATAACTGTATTTCTTTGCACAAAGAAATGGAGTTGGACTTCATACCATATATAGGAAAATTACCTCAAAATGGATCAACAACAACATTTCAGAGTTAAAACCATAAAACCCTTAGAATAAAATATGGACAGCCAAGGAAAGTAGAAGAAATATCATTCTTTGCTGATTTTAGTTTGTGGTGTCTCTGTTGACTGCTCTATAAAACATGTGCCTTTTACCAGTCTGTGCTATTATCTTTATTAACATGAGATTAACGCAAATTAGATCTTTATGATGTCTGAACTTGGACTCATAGCATCCCAAATTGTTCCCAAGCATGCATTTGGAAGTTTCATAATCTAGTTTTTAATTATTGGTTATCAGCAAGACATCATATTCTTGTATTTAAATACAGTTTCACCATAGTAAAAGACAAATACAAGTGACATTTCGGTTTTTAGGAATTTTTTGTTTTGAATTATGTGTGACTCCTGAAGGACATTTCCTTAGTGCTTATTTACCTTCCTTAGTGTTTGGTGTATAAGTACTCAGTGATTATTTGTGGAATGAGTAAATATTGTGTAAGGTGTTGTGATTATGAAAATAAATTCCAAATCTTTCTGTTCTTTCAGGCATTTCTGGCAGATATGTATTATTGCTACAAATCATGACAGTGGGGAGAAATGCTCACATACTAATTGGAGTTCAGAGACATTTTTGTACTAACTTCTGATAAAACCATAACTACATGGGAATAATTTGATATCATTGGATTATGTTCATGTAGTTGTTGGATTATTAAAGCATTCAATTAGTATTTCAGTAGGTGTTGATATAAATATATCACCTTGTCTCTTGTTCTTAATTATACAATATTGCATGAAGTGGACCAGTATAATAGAAAATTGAAGACAGAGCAGATAAACATATTATATTCATTAATTCAGCCTTCAGCAATGGCTTTGAGTAGAAGTACTACTTTCCTTTGCCAATAAGGTAATGCATGTGGTATAGTATCAAGTAACTAGAGACAGAATGAAATTGATATTTTGCATTAGTTGTGCATTATTTATCATGTCTGATAAAGCAACAGCATATGCCTGATGCTTTACCTTACATGCCCCTAAATGAAAGTCTTTATTTTTGTCCATACACTTGAATGATCACTGTTGGGCATAGAATTCTGGTTTTTAAAGAGCTTTCCCCTAAGAAACTATAGACCATCTTTGTTGTCTTCTACTATTTCATGTTGCAGATAAGATATCTCATATTTTGTTTTAGTGCTGTACCTTTAATTCTGTCCCCAACCACAGCCACTCATGTCTTAACCATGTCCTGTATGTTTAATATATCTGTTGACTCTAAGTAGCTCTGGGTCTCCTTTCCTTTCACCTGAACCACATTTGATGCCTGTCTAGTCTCTGTTCTTCAGACACCTAGCATAGCTCCTGGTACCTTTGAAGGAGCCTGGATTCCCTCATCCTTGGTTCCACACGATGGATATGATTGGTTCGATGCATGCAGTCATTCACATCACTTGTTTTGACCTTGGACCCTGACCGTGTTAGGGGCAGTTTCCTTATTTCCACTTACCATATCTACTTTTCTGTGGCTTAATCCTTGGTTATTGCTGTTAACAATGATCCCCCCCCCTTTCCCAACCCTGAGTCTAAAGGTGGGCAAGATGAAGATACTAATTCAGAAGGACTTGGTTCAGCCTAGAGTGGAACAGCTGCCGAGGGCATCACTACAGGAGCTTATTCTATTCTCATTGTGTGGATCTGACATCCAGCATCTGCCTCTTGGTCATAATAGGTAGAATGGAAATTTGAATCCATATGGTCCAAATTGCTTTTAGAGTCGAGCGGATGGTGGGAGCACCTCCAACTTAACAGGTGTGGGTTGCCGGAAAACTAGAAAGGTACAGGTATGTGATGACAACTGGGCAATATGTTTTTACCCACAACACAGCCCCTACCACTTTAGCCACCATCATCACAGCTACCCCTCAGAAATTGATTTTTTTTGTGCTCATGACTTCTAATTTGAGAAGTGACAATGGGAATCAGATGCTAAGGGTGGAGGGTGAGCCTGGCAGGATGCTGAAACTTTTCAGATTCATGTATAATTGAATGTGTTGATTTTAAAGCACCAGTGGTGGGTAGACATGTGGTTTTGGAAGCTTTACGTGGATTAAATGAAATTTAGGCTATTTTTCAGATGTGCTCTCTGACCTGGAATTTCTTCACCTTGTTGTATGCTTCTTGAAAGTCCTAGGGAAGGTAGGTGAGAATTTCATAGTGAAATATTTTCTGAAAACAATTAAAAGTGAACCTTTGCACAAATCTTTTTCTAAGGTATGTGTATGAACACAATAGTGTCATTTTAGCACAAGTTGTTGTGTAACTTCTAATCTAGTCTTATACGGAACTGGTCTCCACATTACCAGGCACTGTTAGGTCAGCTACAGAAGTCCAGGCTACTAACTGGAGAGGGGTGGGGGCATCAGCTTGCTGTAGACTATGCTCTGAGATGCCATAATTATTAGTAAATAGGGTCAGTGAATCTGCAAACTGGGGGGGGGGGGTCAGGGAATAGAGCTTGTGTGGATGAGGAGTGTAGTATGCTATAATAAACAATAGCTTCCACGTATTGAGGACAGACTTAGGGGCTGAGTTGAGAGCTGAATACACAGCAAAACTGGGAGGCAGTTAGCTGAACTGGACAGTGGCAGTTTTGCAGAGAGGAGTTTCTTAAACAGTCTTTTTGCTGGATAAGATGTCAATCTTTTACACGTATTATCTTACCACAGCCATAAAACTAAGGTTCTGTTACTATTATTTCTCTTTTATAAATGTGAACATTGAATCTCAGAGGTTGCGAATTGTTCAGTTATACAGCTAGTAATTACTGGGCCCAAGATTTGAACCATGTCTGTCTGATGCCAAAGCTTGTGTGTGGTGTATTGAACCACTGTGTATAACTGATAAGATCCATGAGGTGATGTGTATCTGTAACTTTATTTGAATTTGCCTTAAAAAAATGCTTCAGGTTTGTTCCACCTTGTCTTAACAGATTGAACAGGAACATTGCCCTGAATGGAAATTTGTGAGTAGCTCTGTTAAGATTTGAGGATTAAATGAGAGATAGTAGGTTCATTCAGCATCAACAGTGAATCTGAGGGGCTGCCAGATGGTGCACATGAGCCCACACCACACATGTGATGCCATTTCAGGCGTGTTGGCTTCTCTCAAAGGCCAGTTGTTCCATGTTCATAGACTGCTGACTGGTGGGATTAGGAAAGTTAGTGTGGTTGGTTTAGCAGCACAGAGAAAGCTCAGTGTATATGATCTACATTGATGAAGTTGTTCTTATTTCTTTCTATATATAAAAGAAAATGCTAAAAGAAGGCCCAAGATAGGGCTGTATGATAAGTGGGCTCTGGTTCAGATGGCTTTGTTTTTATTGTTGGCCCTCATGGGTGGTTAGGTGTTGTTTATGTGGGGAGTTGTGTTCCTAGAAGTCATGGCATATGTCACATGTGCCCCAAGTGGGGAGTGTACATAATATGCAACCATTCTAATAGGTTTAAGGCAGGACTCTTGAGTAAGATTTTCATAACTGGGGGAGCCCTGAGATTTGTAGGTGATTACAGAGATTGTGAGCTATTCTTACTTTGGGGCCATTGACTTACACCACACCCACCCCTACCCCCACTCCACCCCACATACATAGGGCTTTTGCTCCTCTTGTTCTGGCAAACTTTTTTTTTTTTTTTACTCCTAATTTGAAAAAATTTTTTTTGGTGTGATAAGTAGATATAACAAAACTTAACCAATGTAACCATTTTTAAGTATGCAGTTCAGTGGCATTAAGTGCATTCACATTGTTGTGCTGCTGTCATCCCCATTATTCACAGAGGGCTGCTTTATTTTATGGTGCTAAAAAATGTGAGAAACCTTCCTTCGTAAAGATGTAAAGCAGTGTTGTCCTGCAGAACTTTCTGTGGTGATGGAAATGTTCTCTTTTGCCCTGTCCAGTATGATAGCCGTTAGCCACATCTGGCTGTTGAGCACTTGGAAAGTAGTAGTAAGGAACTGAAATTTTAATTATATTTAATTTTAATTATTTTAAGTTTACATAGCCCCAGTAGACAAGGATTAGGAAGTCTGTAATGGTCCTGATGCTGCCCTGGCACCTTGGGGTTGTTGCCATGAAAGGAGTCAGGGCTGGCCAACTGTGGTAAACTGGGGTGGCATTTGGCCGTAGAAATCATACTAATAATTCTAGTGGAGATGTTATGTAGCAGTATTAGTTCTATACTTCTGGTTAGCAGAGTGGGCTAAATGAGATTTTTGTGGGTGGCCTGAGAGACTAATTACTTTATAAAATTGTTTTTATGATAACATCTTCATTTGTGTTCTAAAGCAGCTAATTTGCCATTTTGGACCTCGATCTTTTTAAAGAGACTTGCCCTGTGTTTTATATTTTGTTTCTCCAAAATTCCCTGCACAGAGGGTTACAGCACATTGTATATATAAGGCTGAATACATGTTGACTCTTTCACTGGTATGTCAGAAGATGGTTTCATCAGTAAAGGTTTTTGGCTAGGTATTCTATGTACTGAATAATCACAGAACATTTTACTGTACTGGCTACGAATTGACATTTGACACATTTCCTTTTCTCCTTTGCTCAGTTCCAATCAGATTGCTCATCCTCTCAGGACAATAAACACTACACATTCTCTCCTGGAATCCATAGCAGTTGACCTCCCTGTAAGCATGCAAATCTTGAGAAAATGAGCCTTTCCTGTGGTTTTCATTTATTCATAATGGTATGTTCCCAGTAATGGTTGAGGTAGGCCGATTCTGGGGATCACCAGTGGTCTCTTCATTGCCTGAATATTTGGCTGTTCTTAATGATGCCATTACTCCTGCTTTATTGGTGTTTATTGCTGCAATTATTCATATGTGAAAGTAATTTTGCCTAGTACCTATTATATGAAGGGGAATTTATTACATATTTCTTTTTTATGTAATTGTCTAGTCCTCATAGGATTCTACAATTTTACTTTTTTGAGTGAGATGCCACATCATGTCCTTGATTATTGTTGTTATTTTACAGTCTAATTACATTACATAACCAAAATACCAAAAAACAGACCCCCAATTTAATGAATCTGGGTGAGCACAGAGGAGAAGAAATAGGACAAAGGGATTCAGTGGCTGTTATTTGGGACCTTGGGAGTGGGAGAACTTGGAAAGCTCCTTTAAGTTTTTATTCTGATATATCCCCATCTATGAATTCCCCCAGTGCCACCCTAATCATTGATTGTCAGGGCTTCTGGTTTGCATATAAAACTAAGTTGTTTTACAAAGTTTGAAGGAAGGAATCCCCTTTGTGTATCTCTGGGAGGTGCTAAACAGGTTGGGGTCACTGCTTCTGTAAGCCTGGGAGGTGTTTGTGATCACCTCATGCAGGCACTAACATGTTTATGTACCAACCTTTTCATCTCAGCTTTTATGCTGATAGTATTGTCTAGGCTTTAAGACACTTTCCTTCCTCAGCATCTTTACACTTAGTGTTCTCTCTGCCTGCAATTTCCCCCCGCACCCCTCCGCTTCTCATGACTCCTTCGTATTTCTCAGTTCTCAGCTTAAGAATCACTTTCTCAGAGAGGCCTTCCCTGATTGATCGTCTTTATTAGGTCTCCTGTATAATTCTCTGTCATAGCATCTTGTTTGAATTTTTTCCCCAGCATTTACCACACATGTGGTTATTTAGCATGTCTTTATTTTATCTAAAGCTTCTCCTCTGATTGACCTTCAGGTTTATATATCTACCTACCTGTTAGACATTTATGCATTTATTTATTCTCAGATATTTATTGAATGTCACAGTGTGCCAGAGGCTAAGAGGACAGACAGTCTGGCCTCTGCCCTGCCCTTGTGGGTTTATAGCCTACACAGCACATAATGGTAATCAAATACAATCGATCATCACTATTTGTGGATTACATATGTGTGAAGCATTGCTACTCACTAAAATAAATTTGTAACTCCAAAATTAGTACTTGCAGGCATTTGCAGACATGCCAAGTGGTGAAGAATTTGAGTTGATACACATTTGCCCAGCTAAGGTCGAACAAGGCTCTGCCTTCTCATGTTCGCTCTCGTACTCTGAACAGGTGTTCTTTTCATGGTCTATTTTGTGCCACCTTTTTTTGCACTTTTTTGGTGATTTTACTGTTTGAAATGCCCCCCACGTGTAGTGCTGAAGTGCTCTTTAGTGTTCTGATTGCAGGAAAGCTGTGATGTGTCTTATGGAGAAAATATTTGTTAAATGAACTTTGTTCAGGCATGAGATATAGTGCTGTTGGCTGTGAGTTCGGTGATAATCAACAGTATCCAGTATGTTGCATAGGTATCTTTAAACAAAAGCACAGATGAAACAATGTGTCAACCAAATTGTGAAAATTTTATGACCAGAGGCTCACAGGAACTTACCTGTATATTTATTTCCTCTAGGAGTTCTTATTCACTAATTCATTGTTATAGTGACTTAACAGAACTATTCTAACAGAACTAACAGAGCAGATAAGAATCTGTTGTAAATGATGGTTTGCTAATTTCTTCTATATTTCTTATAGAAATAAAACCAGTGTCACAAAGCCTGTCCATTTATTCTCTGCAGAAATGTTTATTGAGTGGCAGGAGGTGTTCTGACAGTGGAATGTAGAACAGTAAACAGAACAGAGTCCCTGCTGTCTTGGAACTTAGATGTGTGTATGATCTGTCAGTACTTAAATATCCATTCCAATCATATGTAATTTGAGAATAGTTTTAGATTTACAGAAAAGTTCCAAAGATAGTACAGAGAGTTCCCATATGCCCCATACCCAGGTTCCCCTATTATTAACATTGCACATTAATATGGTACATTTGTTACAGTTAATGAAGTGATGCTGATACTTTATTATTAAATAAAGTCCACACTTGAGTCACATTTCCTTAGTTTTTACCAAATGTCCTTTTTCTGCCCGGGATCCTATCCGTGATACCACAATACACTTAGTCGTCATGTCCTCTTAGAATTCTGTGAGCTGTGGCAGTTTTTCAGACTTTGTTTTTGATGACCTTGACAGTTTTAAGGAGTACTGATTCTATAGAATGGAGAATGTCACTTGATTTGGGTTTCTCTGATATTTTTCTCATGGTTATAAGGAGATACGGCTCCCTGGGAGGAAGACCACAGAGGTGAAGCACCATTCTCATCACATGACATCACTGGTACATGCCATCAACATGAATTACTGCTATTGATGCCTGATCACTTGGCCGAGGTACTGTTTGTCAGGTTTATACACTGCAAAGTACTCCCTCCAACCACCAGCTGTGCTTTTTGTAAGGAAGTCGCTATGTACAGCCTGCCCTTAAGGGGTGGGGAACTCTGCTCCAGATTCTTGAGGCAGCATTTCCATAAGTTATTTGGAATTTTTCTGTGCAGTAGATTAGCCTGTTCTCTCATGTATTTATTTAGTCAGTGACTTATTTGTATCATACGGACTCATGGATATTTATTGTATACTTTGGTTTATGGTCCAATACTTTTTTATTTATCATGTTCCTCCAGTTGTTCTACCTTTGGCCACTAGGAGCTCTCAGAGTTGGCTCCCGTCAGCTCCTTCTGAGCGTTTCCTTCACCCCTGGTCCTGTAGGGCCCTCAGATACCATGGTTTGAAAGTGTAAGTGATTTCCCTTCAATGATTTCATATAGAATTTGAAAATAATAGGATGTGTGTAGAAGAACTCAGGCTGTTGAGTAGGTAAAAAACAATTTCAGTATTGACTGGTTTTATTTTTGTGATGATTTGTATAGCTACTTCTCATAGGTGAAAGTGTATAGGAGTATGAAATTTCCCAGAATAAATAATATGTTTATGACCAGTTTTTATACTGCAGTTTGTTCAGATACAAATTTTACTTTGTAGTTCATAGTAGAGAAGTTTTACATTTCGCTGGTTCTCAGGGACATTTATGGCTGCTAGTAGCTGAACAGATATCATTATGCTCGAAGAATTTCAGTGATTATATATGCTGAGTGTTAAGATTGCTTAGTCTAAAAAAAGGACTCCATAATATTTGGCTTTTGGTTATAATTACCAGTATATTTGCCAGAAATTAAGTTTAGCTTTTAGAAGCCTGGAATTCTTCATGTTTATCTTTAAATATTTCAGAGACTGTTATGAAGCTGACAGTAATTCCATTATATATTGTATGTTCAGCTTATTCTGAGCTAAAGCTGATGGAATAACATATAGCAAGTGATTGTACAACATAGGAAATGCTTAAGGTAACAGGATGTAAATAGTAATAGTAATTAGTAATTACTAATTACTAATAGTAATTAGATTTATTATTACTATTTTTAAAAAGAAACTAAGTGACCCCAAGTACAAATAAAAAGCTAGAAGGGAAATACCAAAATGTTAACAGTCAGTGACTGTTAGGTTGTGTGACATGGCTTTTCTGTTATTTTACAATTTAAAAATTGGCAGTTATTTTTTTTTTTTATGTGGAAATGAGGGAATTTTTTTTTAATTTAGGAAAAAGCATATTCTGCAAGGACTGCTATTGAGTGCTTATTTGTTCCATTCTAGACGCTGAGACTTAAAAGGTCTTTAAAAAAAAAAATTTATAATTCAGTTTTCTTTTCCAATGATCTGGTGAGCCAGTTCTTATTTTTACAACAACACTTTACAGTTTACAAAAATTTTAATATATCTCATTTTATTCTAAAAAAGTCTGTATTAAATGGATTTTTACTTATACACACAGACGGATCAAGGTACAAAGGTTAACACTCAGTGTTGATGGACTTGATTAATGTCTGCTCAGTGGAGCAGGCTTGGAGGCTGAGAGCCCCAAAGGCTGGAGAGCGAACCCTGGCCTTTGCCGTGGCTGCTGACAGACCACATTTTGAGGGACAGCCTCAGTTCCTCTCATGGGAGACTGATGGCCTAAATAGATCCCTTGGGAAGCCTCTTCAGATTAAAAATACCTCACTCTGGTTGGTATGGCTCAGTGGATCCATTGCTATGAACCAAAGGGTCACCGATTGGTTCCCAGTCAGAGCACATGCCTGGCTTGTGGGCCAGTTCCCAAGTAGGGGGCGTGCAAGAGGCAACTGCACATTGATGTTTTGCGCTCTCCCTCCTTCCCCTTCTCTCTAAAAATAAACAAATAAAATCTTAAAAAAAAAAAAAAAAAAAAAAAACCTAGCATTAATTGGCTGCTTTGAATTTTTTTTTTTAAATTAAATTTTATTTTAATTGTTGTTCTTATACAGTCTTCTGTTTTCTACTCCCATCCCGTCCCTCCGCCCCAGCCCTCCCCAGCTCCCTTCCATTTCCACCCCCCCCCCCAGCTTTTGTCCATATGTCTTTCATACTTGTTGCTCTAATCCCTTCCCCTTTTCCCTGGATATTCCTATCCCTCTCC